>BQNB010113956.1:4709-21842 GCA_026074375.1 Tanacetum coccineum
GGTGGCGGATGTGGTCAAGTGAGGAGGAATTCAATCCAATTGATATTCTCACTTAAAGCAAGGAATTGTTTTTAGGTGAAGATGCAACAAGGGCAATACCCAATATAGGTTTCAAATTGGTTAATGTTGAGGGTGTGTGGTTGGTTTGGAGAGTATGGTGATGAGGGAATGTTGTTTTGTTGTTGGGAAAGATGCATGACTAAGAGGTTTGATAGGTCTTGTAGTTGATTAATATCATCAACTAGGCTTTCTCTACTTGGAGATAGAGGTCGTATGTGTTGAGTTTGGTTGTCACATTGAAGTGGAGCTTGAGTGTAAGTAACATGTGAATTGATGGGTGAGATGGGAAATAGAGGATGTGAGACAACTTGTGGTGATATGGTAGTGTCCTTAAGTAAGAAGTTTGGTAGTCCATTTTGAGATGTGATGTTTGAGTGTGAGTGGCATGTAATTTGAAGGGTAAGATGGTGAGTGAGGGTGTGAGACAACTTGGTGGTGATGGTGAAAGTGTCCCTTAATGCAGGATTAGTAATGTTTTGATTGGGTGATTGTTTTCCTTGAGATGGTTCATGATTAGGATTAGTGTTTTTAGTATGGTTTAAGTTGATAGAGCACATTTAAGAGTTGCAAATGCTTGGTTTCTTCCTCTAAATGGGTTTCACACTCATTTTAGCTACCCATGATGGTTTGTTGTGGTTGTTTGGAGATGTCATTGGTGAGGATGATTGTGATGAAGATGAATGAGGATGTATTTATAGTAGAGGAAAGGTTTAATTTAGGAAGAATGGACATTCAAATGATCAAATCTAAGAAATGTTTGTGAATTTAGAGAAACAATAGCTAAGTCTAGAGGGTATTTGGTAAAAAGGAAAAAAAAATACTGTTTTACCCGTGTTATGCTAGGGCGGTCCCTTTAAAGATAAGGGGGTCGCCCGTTATGAATTAAGGGGGCCGCCCTCTAGCATTTCCAAGATTTCCTAAATTCCATTTTTCTCAAAAATTTTGTGTGGGGTTTCTGTTTTTGGAAGATAATTTGCAGCAAGTCCACCCTTTTATGGCAATTAAGATTTTTAGCACATAGCAATTAAGCATTCAATATTTTACATATGTAGGATAACTTATTTCACACAATTTTAGCATATAATCATATATGAGTTGAGTGAAAAGCATATGAAATAGCAACTAGATATAATGCACAATAAAAATAAACACATGATAAGAGGGGTTAAGTTAAAAAGTAACAAACTTTTTGTGCAAATACTAGTGTGTTCCTAAGTGCGACAAATGAGGAGTAGAAATTATTTCGACACTAATACATGCAGAAACCTAAAAGAATCCAAATGCTTCACTTGATTTAGTTTTTCCTCAACAAGATTGTCGAAGATATAATGAGTATTAGATTATATATTTTTGATAACAAGTAAAAGAGCATTATGCATATGAAAAAAAATGTTTTTAGCATATATCAACAATATATGAAAATTAGTTTTTCAAGTGATCCTAGATGTGAAGAAGACCATGATTTTTTTATTTTATTTTTATTTTTATTTTTTTCAGTGGGAGGTCCCCTTAATGTCTGGGCGGTCCCCTTAAAATTAAGGGGGTCGTCCTTTATAAATTAAGGGGACCGCCGTCTGAGAAAAAAACTTCTCAGATTCTTGACAAATAGTTCATTTTTAATTTTCAGTGCTGAAAACTTAGTCAATTTGTTCCATCATTCCTAGACCTAGGCGTAAGTAGTTAAATGGTTCACGTTTAAGTGGTTTAGTTAAGATATCGGCTATGTTGTCTTCCGATGAGACCTTTTCTATAGAGATATTCCCTTTTTGAACATTATCACAGAGGAAGTGGTGGCGAATTTCTATGTGTTTTGTTATAGTGGTTAAACAAATTCTACTAAGTCTATATTCCCCACCCCTTGTTAAGTCTATAACCCCTTTGTTATCACACATTATTGGAATATCGTCTAACCTAATGCCATAGTCTACGAGAGCTTGTTTCATCAATAGTGCTTGTTAACATGCCTTTCCGGCGCTAACATATTCCACTTCGGTTGTGGAGATGGCAAGAGAAGTTTGCTTCTTCGAAAACCAAGATGTTAAACAACATCCCATGAACGTGCAAACACCACTAGTGCTCTTGCGATCTACGTAGTCTCCCGCATGATCCGAATCCGCATAAACTATTGTTTCTATGCCGGATCCCTTAGGATACCATAATCCTAAATGCATAGTGTCTTTAATGTATCAAAAGATACGTTTAACCGCTTCTAGGTGAGAGATTTTGGGATCCTCTTGAAAGTGTGCACAAAGGCAAACACTAAACATGATATCGGGTCTACTTGTCGTCAAGTATAATAAACTACCTATCATGCCTCTATATTTGGTATTATCTACGGATTCACCTTCTTCGTCTCTTGTGAGTTTAGTTTCCGTAGATATAGGGGTTTTTATTCGCTTAGAGTCTTCTAGTCCAAATTTCTTAAGCATTTCCTTAATATATTTTAATTTATTAAAAAATATTCCATCATCTAATTGTTTTATTTGTAATCCTAAGAAAAATTTTAGTTCCCCCATCATACTCATTTCAAACTCACCATGCATGATCTTGGCAAAGTCATCACACATTTCTTGACAAGTAGGTTGATCTGAATATAATGTGTCAACATATATTTGGACAATAATTAGTTGGAGTCTTTTTTTTAGGAAGAGATGTGTTATCTACCATTTCCTCATGGAATAATATTTTTTATAGAAAGGACTTTGTTAATCGATCGTACCATGCTTTGGGGGCTTGTTTTAGACCATAAAGAGCTTTCTTAAGTCTATAAGACTTTATATTAGGTTTGTGTAGTCAATGAATACAGAGGTTGTGCCACGTAAAGATCATCATTGATTAAATCGTTAAAGGATTGCACTCTTAACAATCCATTTGTTTAACTTAAAGTCTAGGCGCAAGCATAAGCTAAAAGTATTTCT
Source organism: Tanacetum coccineum (assembly GCA_026074375.1). Lineage (NCBI taxonomy): Eukaryota > Viridiplantae > Streptophyta > Magnoliopsida > Asterales > Asteraceae > Tanacetum > Tanacetum coccineum. Next base: position 7,688 of record BQNB010113956.1, read on the forward strand.
TATGGACTCTTGTCTAGCTACGGGTTAATAGGTTGCATCATAATCAATTCCTTCTTGTTGATTTTAAACTCTGGACGACTACCTAGCTTTGTTTTTGTTAACGACGCCTTTTTATCGTGTTTCATTTCTATATTACACATTTGTTGCTATTTGGTTCATATCCATGGGATTTAGGAACTAGTTCACAACAGCATTTGTTTTAAATTGGTTTTAGTCCTTTGCATGGCCATTATCTAATTTTAATCTTTTATGCCTCAATTATTTTTTTAGGTTTATTGTTGAAATAAAGACTAAATAAATTGCTTTTGTTCTAGAGCTTGGCGACTAGAGTTCTTTGATTTAGATTACCAAATAACGTTTTCTAGGGGATGAGTTTTAGATTCCTTTTTTATTTACAATTGATTTTTTTCTAATGAAATGTCTTTTAACAACTATTGCTTATGGATTTTGTTTTACCAACCTCATAGCTTCTTCTTTGTCTAAATCATCATCTTTCAATGGTGATGTTTTTGTCGGGGGAGGAGTTTCATCAAAGTAACATTAAACGCACTTCTTTAATTTTCTTTGATTTGTTTGGTAAGGATTATGTATGCTTTACTATTTTGCGAATATCCTAGAAAAACACCTTCGTACGACTTTGGGTCAAACTTGGTAAGGTAATCTTTTGTATTAAGAATAAAGCATTTACTTCCGAATACTCTAAATAGTTAAGGTTTGGTTTCCTACCTCTTAACAACTCGTGTGGAGTTTTTCCTAAAATACGTCTAATGGAAACTCTATTAATTATATAGGTTGACGTATCGACCGCATTACACCAAATTTTTTGAGGAATAGATTGTTCATTTAACATGGTTCTACTCATTTCTTGTAGAGTGTGATTTTTTCTTTCTACTACCCATTAGATTGTGGAGTACGAGGAGCGAAAAAATTGTGAGATATCCCATTTAAATCACAATAGTTTCCGAATTGTACTTCATTATCAAATCGAGAACCTTAGATCCATTCTTATTGATTACAATAGAACATACTCTATTTGTTTTGGATCATTTTGCTAAATATTTCAAATTTTCAAAGGCTTCAGTTTATATTTGCTGAAAAATCTAGGTCCATGTGATCGAGAATAGTCATCTAGATTACTAAAAATATAATGATTCCCTCAATAGCTTTGTAGGGCAAAAGGGCCAAACTAATCCATGTGTAGTAGCTCTAAGATCTCAGGTGTTAAAACTATATTTTTCGACTTGTGACTTGCATGAGCTTGCTTTCCAATTTTACAAGCATTACAAAAATGTCAGGTATTTAAGTTATGGGTAGATTTATGAACTAAATTCTTTAGTGCTAATGATTGAATTAGTTGCATATTAGCGTGACCTAACTCCTATGCATTGTGATGAGTTTTCGTACTTATGTTACAATGGCATTTTTTTGTTTCTGTTTATTTCCAGTTACATTACTCATATTCCTCATTTTTGATTCCATTACCTATTAACCTTTTCGTCTGTTTATTATTTCGCTATCGTGTTCGTAAATATTACTTTGTCATTTTATTATAACAATATTTGACTACACTAGCATGCTATTTGTTAAGTTATCTACGTGCTCAACTTTTCAATTTATTAGGGAGTCTTGAGAAATCTTACCTTTGCCTATGAATTTTTACCTCACAAGTTGCTCCAAAATTACGTTTCCCTACGTTGTACGCTTTAGTATGTAGAAAACATCTTTGATTACGGTCATGTTTTTTGGCATTCACTATTCTTTTATCCATCATCGGGGTTTCACAGTTTATTGCCATAAGATATTTCATGGCGTTCAGCTACAAGACAGGTTTCATCTTTAGTTCTTTTCCACTTCATCTTCTCCATTGTCGCTCCATTGCTCCTCCATAAATGCTATTTGATCGTTGTTCTTTTGGCGGCTTGGAAAACATTTCCAATGTGTGATTTGATCGCCACATCTAAAACATTTTCTTTCACTTTTTACCTAACAATCATTTCTTCTTCTTGGAAATGTTTTTCTATCGAATCGTGGTTGTCTTACATATATCCTCATCTTTTGAATGAATTTCTTGAATTCTGTATGGCCGTAGATACTCTTCGTCTTCACTTTCGAAGCTTGAGCTATCTTCAATCTCTTACTTCCGTTTTCAAATTTAATGCAAGACGATTCTACTTTGTTCTCTTCTTGGACTTTGACCGTTTTAAAATCTTTTCTTTATTACTTCTTTCTAAACTCTTTTCCAAGTTTCCAATTAGTTCGTTAAGAGGTAAGTTTGTTAGATTCTTTGATTCTTCATTCGCCGTGACTTTCACGCCCATTTTGATGTAAATGCCCTAAGAATTTCCTTACACAATTCTTTGCTAGAAAAACCTTCATCAATTGATTTGTTTATAACTTGTAATATTAATGTTAAATTTAAGCAAATGCATTATCTATTGACTCTTCTTCCCGGTAATTCATAAATTGTTCATATTTTGAGACAAGAAGATCTATTTTGTTAGCTTGACTTGATTATTACCTTGATGACGTGAGAATAAATGTATCCCAATTTTTTTGCGGTTTGACACATAAAATTTGTTTCGTAATCTTTACGTGGCAAAAGCATTACTAGTTTACATTTTAGCTTCTTTATTTTTTGCATGTTTCTTTTTAAGATCATCGTTTTGTTTATGATAAGGTAAAACTTCATTCTTTTTCGGTTTTGGATTATTTTGATTAGGAGGTAAATTTCATCATCGGTAATAACATGCCAAAGATCTAGATCTTTTGACTTCACATAAGTTTCAAATCTATTTTTCCAATAAATAAATCCATCACTTTCAAATAGTGGTGGTCTTTGCATAGATTGCCCTTCTAAATATTTTTCCGATTCCATAGATCGATTCAAGTTTTAAAATACAATTTATTTTAAAAATCTTGTTTGACGTGGCTCTTGATACAATTATGAAAATTAGATGTGAGGTTGAATAGTTTACCAGTCTTTTTATTTAAAGTTTTAAAGTGTTTGTACAAATTCTGATTTTCGGACTTTATGTAACTTAACACTTGCACTATATGATCAATATACTTATCTAAACATTTATAGGATTAGTATGAAGAAAATAATGTAAGACAAGAGATAAGAGTAAGAAGCAATTAACCATAACGCGAGGATTTATAGTGGTTCGGCAACGAAGCACCTCTTCGCCCTACTCCACTCCTCGAGCACCTAACTCGAGAGTTTTCTTCACTATGTCAACAAGCTTCTTTGGCGGAGATAAACCTTATACAAACTTTCGCTTTTCTTGATTTCCGTACTAAGCTAGATGTCGTGTTCTCATTTAGCTAGAACCAATCTACACAATCTTCACAACTTCACTTCACAACTTTGGCTTCATGACATGATCAAGATACACAACTTATTCACACCTTAGTTTTCTTCAAACCACTTATTCACCAAGTCTCACTACTATAATCAACCTGACTAACACTACTAGAAAGATCTCCAAGATCCTATCTTATAATATAAATCTATCTCCCAAGATCTATACAAATACACTATTCTTTTCAAGATTTACAAATGGATTTACAAGTTTTGATATGGATATTTCTATAAGATTGCAACAACACACAAATGAGATGAGATGAAGTAGCTTCTTTTACTTGATGGGTAGGTAGTATTCTTTTCTTGCACTTGAGGTTTTGAGCTTGGATCACTGGAACAAAGATTCTATGATTAATTGATCAAAGGATTTTAATGGTTGCATTGGCGTTGTTTTTATCAGAAAGAAATGAGGTGCAAAAAGGTGACAAAATAGTGGGGAATAGTCTTGTATTTATAGGACTTCTGCGAGAGAGCGTCTACCTATGGGCTGTCCCCTTAAATAGGTGGCGGTCCCCTTAAAGATAAGGGGGCCGCCTGTGTATTTAAGGGGGCCGCCCTAGACTAGGCGCTCCCCAGTTTGTCCTTTTGTGTAGGGGGAATTTTCTGAAACTTTCTAGCCGTTTTAGGTCCGAAAATTTGAATTTCAAAATGTTTATTTTGAATAAAACATTTCTTTTAATTGTAGATAATGTTTTGTAATGTTTATAAAAATGTTTACAACATTTTATAAAAGTGTGAAGGTTGATAAAATTTTTTTGATCATAAATACTTTAGCATTTATTTATTGCATACCGTTAAGTGGTTATAATTTTGAAATGAAAATTTACTACTAATTACTTGTTTACATTTAATTTTACATTGAACGTTTTTATATTTTGTGATTATCAAAACGTAAAGATGTTAAAAATATTAATAATATTTTTAGGCATTGTTTCTATCAACACTACTCTAAGACATACAAGTGATCAAATGCAATCACTTCTATGCAACCCACCCAATCTACTACATGTAATACAAGTAATCAAGGATGGTCACTTCTATGTAGAGATATCCTATACTTCACTACATACCCTTTGGTATTAGTGGAACTAACATAAAGTGTCACCATGATCCATGCCTTATGCTAGAACCATGATTAAAGATGAAGAAAGAAAACTCTATGTATATATGTGTGTGTGCCGTGAGATCTCATCAAGAGGAGGAGGGATGAGTTTGCTTGGTTATTTATACTAGAGCCTTGACTTGGAGAAGTCCCTTTTGTCCAATGGATAATAGGGTGTTTGGACAAAAGCATGCATTATTAGTTTTCCCTCCATCATCTAAAAGCAAATTCAAATTTGAATTCACTAGTTTCCCTCCATCTTCTAGAAGCTTTGATTGGGCCTTGATGGGCCTTAATGGGCTGTATTCTATTGGGCTAGCCCGTTTGCTTAGCCTGATCCAACTAGTGAAGCCCATATTAGTAAGAGTCTCGGGATGTCGAGATCGAGTAAATAAATGTATATTTGTGGTGGATAAGGATGGTGAGATATCTGTGAGTTGAAGTATACATCTACAAGTAACTTGTGAAATTTACGTTATATTTTACAAGTTTCATGTTTGTCGTCACCAAAACATAAAGAGAATGTATAGATTAAATATCGTAATATTTGCACTAACAAGAATTATCATGCCAAACAAGGAGTGGTTCACCTCATCATGGGACTATTCGTGAAAAAATGGGAACCTTCAGGCAAGTATATGATTTCAAGGTTAGGCACACAGTTCTTGACCTCCCCGCTCTTCAAATATTCCTCCATTCCGGGAAACTTAAAAAACGTAGTCTTTTTCACCCATTATAAATAGTGCTAGAGCTTCTACTTTCAGTTCATTTAGATCTTGTTTCTAAGATTCGACTTTTTAAGCAAATGATCTTCAAGAGTTAACGACATTAAGAACACTGAAGTCTTAAACACATGTTACATAAAGAAAAAATAGTGCAAAGTTTAAGTATTATCGCTTTTAAGATGCATCTTGTACCAACGTGATGTGTCAATATTGGTAAATTATGATTGTCAAAAAAGTTGTTTGATTTTAGCTTGAGTTAAGATATAATGCGTGTTTATACTCATTCAAATCTTATGATGGTAATGATAGGCTTGATATAATATACTTGGACAAAACTTGAAAAGCGGTCTGAAATCATGATTTCTCATACAAAGCACCATAGACCGCAAGATTACCCTCTGTGAACCAAGATGGTAAAGGAGTCGATGGTTCCACTAAATCCATTATCTCTTGGTTTTTAGGGGCTATCAAGATTTTAATTTTAGAGAATAATATGTGGATGTTTCTTATCACTGTTTTAGCATCAAGGTGGCCGAAATCAGCTTCAACTCTTCCTGGTTCCTAGCAAAAATTTTAGTTATATAGTGATGTGAACATTAGTTTTAACATTTATTTTCAGTTATATGATGACCATTAACATTATAGATATAATTATAACTATCATTAGTGAGGGAGTTCATAGTGAGTCAAGCCGAGTGTGTACCATCCATCTCCGGCTGTAGAAACCTTCTGGAAGCGGTTGAAAATTTCTAGGAGGATTAGGACGTACAAATGGCATGCTAGGTGTTATAATTCCTGCACCTTTCTCTGGATAGAAAAGCGCAAACCTGTAAGCTACATGGTTCCAAAGTCTTAAGCAACAACAAACACCTAAAATGTGCAGAAACATAATCAAGGTAGTCAGTCGGTATACAAATTATTTACTTACATGCATTATGATCTATTAATAGATTATTAATCCTTGTTTAATCCTCTATAAATCCCACTAAGAAAACCTCACATGCACAAAGATTTCAAGAAGTTAGATTTTTGGTGTATTCTTGTGATTTTCGAGTATAAAGGAGTGTTCAAGGGTGTTAGATTGTTGATTTAAAGGCTTGGTTTGGTTGGAAAAGGTCTTGGTTTTGGTCTTGCTTGCTCGTCCGATTTTCAAACCAAAGGGACCCCCCCCCCCCCCCCCCCCCCCCCCCCCGTCCAATTTTCAACCAATGAGGAAAACGTATCAAACACTTTGACGGATTGTTGTGGTTCTTCTAGTATGTTTTGATGTTGTTAAATTGTTCATATTTGTAAATTAATAGTTGTTGCTAGCATGTTTCCCTAGTGCAAAATTGAGTTGAAAATAATATATGACGTATGAGCATGTGTTGGATCGTTTTCGGTACATGTTTTTAAGGCTAGTTAAACTTGTTGAAATAGTTAGACTTGATAAATTTATGAATTTGGTATGTACTTTGGTTTGACCAATTTAGCCAGAAAACAAAGTTTTAGACCAGTGCGGTGTCTTTATGAGTAAAATTTTTGAAACTCTATTTTCGGCTTTTAATAATGCATTATAATGATGTTCTAAGGTTCCGTCCGATTTTTTGATATAAGGTGGATTGTAACTCCTACAAAACAGATACACGTTTTTTACGGCCAGTCAACAAAATAGTTTGGGGTATTGTTAGGGTTAAAAAATGTCAAACTAGATAAGCGTGAACTTGTTTGATAAAGTTAACTAATAAGAAAGGGTTCATAACTAGTTAGTTATTCGATATCGAAATGTGAAAGTTGGATTATATTTATCCTTACTTTCGACAACCTTTCTAAAATGGGTACTTTATGGAAAACTTATAGTTTGTTAAGTGCCTCTAAGTGAATTGTTTGCATGCAACTGGAGAAGTTTAGTATATAATTATATATATACGTCCATATAGTATTTAGTGTAATATAATATATTATATATATATATATATATATATCTATTATATACTCTATATATATATTTTATATATGCAAATAGTATTGCAACTATGATTGAAATTTAAATTTTAGTCTAGTGCCAAATAACCTCCCAAAGAGCATAATCAATGTGAGTAAGATATTGCTCCATTCTCATGCTCCATAGATCATAGTCTCCTGTTTTGAGTATAGGAAGTTTTAGTGCAGACACTGTTTGGGTAGTTTCTGACTGTGATTCCATCTTCTCTTTGATTATGAGATCTTGTGTAGATATAGTGTTCTTCTTATTTAGAGTTTCTCAACAAGCTCTGATACCACTTGTTGATCCCTTCTTGACAGATCTTACTTAGCTTGTTAAAGCTTAGTTATATTGGATAGATCCAAGACAACTATAGTAGAAACTAAGATTGAGAATATCACAAACTATGCGGAATCTAGTTTACAATACTAAGAAGAACAATGAAACAGTAAAACAAGATCTTTACTAAACTTTCAATATATTGAATACTATTTTGAATTACAAAATAGCTATGAATACTAACTATGATAGCTATGCAAACTATGAATACTAATATGAAAAACTAATATCTAGATCTATGCCTTATGGTTCCTTTTCACACCAAGGAAACCCTAATGGGCTTACAAAACGCGTCAAGTGATCATGCATACCTATTCCTAATATAACTCATGCATGTCACTTTAGCAGTACTAACTATATAACAAACAGTACTAACTAACAGTACTAATAAAATGGCAGTACTAAGTAAGCTTGACAGTACTAAGTCTTCTCATAGCAGTACTAACTTGAACCAGCAGTACAAAGTTATAGAAGCCATTAATTCCCAACAATCCTCCCTTAAACTTGTGATTGTCATTCAAATCTACAAGTTTCTCTTAATTAAACCATATGTGCTGAGAGGATGCTTCCAAACACTTTACTGTCTTGGTCTATTTGCTAGTATAAGGATTTTCCTTAAAAGTTCATCTGCCATCACTGAATATTCATCCACTTGCAGCTTGTTACTCAGCATCAAAGTCATAAGTGCTCTTGTCAATGGATAATATTTCTCAACGAGCATGAAAATATCATGTCCTCTCTTTGTAGACACATGATGAACAACACATGTATCATATAACCTCCATTTCAAAGGATCATGCATATACCTTTGAAGCTTCTATAGAGTATCATCATCATCTGGTTCAAAAAACCTCTTCAACTCTACCCAAAGTTCTCTTTCTTTATCTTCAGTAGGTTCTGTTGAGTTGAATCTTTCATGAACTAGACTCCATAGTTTGACTAGATCATCCCTGTCAAAATTCTTTAGCATATCTTCAAAGATCTGATATACCTCTGTGTAATTACCTACTCTGATGATCTTCCAATACTTTCTTGAGTCTTCACTATAAACTTGCCAGTCAATGATTGGGTATTTGGTTTGTAGGGCTTCAACATTCATCCCTTCTTCTGGAACTATGATCATTAGTTGTTGTAGTTGTTCTTGAGATAGTTTATCTCTTGATTCTCCAGCTGGTTCTGAGCCTTCTCCTATATTTTGTCTCTTTGAACTTTCTTAATTAAGTTCTTGTTCAACATCTATCTTTGAGCTTCCAGCTACAACTTTAGGAACTGTATCATCACTCTTCATTGGAGTAAAAGTATTTACCCTCTTCATTGTGGTCTCAAATAACTCCTTGACTTCATCAAAGGAAAGTTTCTTCAATTGTTGTAGAGTGTGACTTCCCATATTCTTGATATTATTACACATGTAAGTCCTTTGTTGAGCTTGAGTCATGGGCTTGTTCCTTCTTTGTTCAGCTCTTTGTTAGGCAAATTTTCTCTTTCTTTCATTTATAAGCTCTACAAGTAATCTTGCCTTGTCAGCTTCAGAGTATCTTTCTTTTTCTTGTGCTTGCAACTTGTGTGCTAACTCTTCATCAGCTTCAATTTGAGCTTGTATGTTATCCCATTCTTCAGCATTGAAAGTGCTAGCTTCTTCATGAACTCTGGCTATCCTTTTCCTTTCTTCTTCATCAAGTTGTTCTTGCAATCTCAGAGCTTCTTCCAACCCAAGTCTTTCTTGCTCTAGTTGCAACTTTGTCTTCTTCTGAACAGGTTCAACTTCTTTCATAATATCTTTGCCTTTATCTTTTCTTTTTTGCTGCACTTCTTCTGATATACACTAAACTTTCAGCAGTAGTTTTAACTTTAGGGCTGGCAGTACTAACTTCTGCACCGGCAGTACTAACTGGTACATTAGCAGTACTAATATCAGGCTCAGCAGTATAATCTTCTTCAGGAGTAATAAACTCAAAATCAGATTCCTCAAAATCATGCTCATGCCTCCCCTGAGTCTGTGCACTCATCTGCACTAGAGTAATTCCCTCATCTTCATCAATCTGAGAAATCTTCCTCCCTTGTTTGGAAGGATCCTCCAACTCATCTTCATCTTCTGAAACAACAAGTCTGACCCTTCTTCTAGCTTTGCTTGACTTCACTTTGTGCTCCAACTTCTTTACTTTCATGATGAGCTTAGTGTAAGCAGCACCATATGTCAGTTTGGTCTGCTTTAAGTTGGATTCTAAAGTCTCCACTTTCTTGGATAATGTGGTACAAAGAACCATCAATTCATTAAGTGTCATACTGCCCTCATCTCTTCTAAGTGAGTGAACTCTTAGGAGAGGTGAATCATGGGGCATGGTAGCAGCTTCTTCAGCAACATGGGTTGTTTGCATAGAGGGTGGTGAAGTTAGTGGTTGTGAGGTGGATGGAGCACTAATGGATGTGTGCTGAGACATAAGTGGTATTGTTGATCCTTCACCCTGTAAAATCTGACCCTGAACAAGCATTGTTTGAAACAATAGAGTGTCCACCCTAGTATATCCCTTGGAAGCTCTTTTCATATTGCTAAACAGTTTTTGTGTAAGGGTAGGAGCAATATAAAGTCTTTTATGAGGTAGAAGCAATCTCTTGTGCTTGTTCAAAAAGATTTGTATAAATCTTGGATACATCAAAAATTTTGTCTTACTATCCAAGTTTTTCACCATGGCATCAAAAATCAATTTGGAAAAATTAAAGGTTCTGTTTGTGGCCAAGCAAATGATAGCAGTTGCTATATTGCTACTAAATTGTTCCCAAGCAGTTTTCTTAGAACTTAAGCAGTGAAGGATGGTATGAATCAAAAATTTCCACTGAGGGGAAAAGTGTCCCTTTTGAAAAGTTAAGTTATCAGAATTGGACACATACCCCATTAGAGCAAGTTGCTCAAAAATTTCTGAAGTAGGCAAAGTACTAATACCATCAGAATCTTCTAACTTGAGATGTCTTCTAATAGATGCCTCAGAAACAACCTTGACTTTCCCATCTATTGTAGCAGTGATTTCCATGTCTCCATTCTCAAGTGTGCTTGCAGAAGCAGTTTGCCAAAACTGTTCTATGAGAGAGACATAGATAGTTGGACTTTCAGTGAGGGCATACCTAATGTGACTTGTAGTGAGAAAATCAATTATCTGATGAAATCCTTCACTTCCTTCTGACTTCTGTAAGTAGGCAACCATGTTGTGCTTGTCGCAGAAATCCAAATTCGCCATTTGATGGAGAGAAGTTAGATTAGGGTTCTGGGATATGTTTGTATATGAGAGTATGTGAGCTTGGCAAAGTTAATTGAGATTATATAGAGAGCACTTAGGGTTTTGATTTGACCGACTGAATGAAATTTGTTCTTATCTTGAAGAAATCTTATGATTTTATAGAAAGATCATGAATTCTCCAAATTAGTCAAACCTATAGACGAAGTTGTTGGCAGAAATTTCACAACGCCTATATTTAATTAATAAAATTATGATATGCCTCAAACAGTACTAACGGTCACCCACCAGTACTAATTTTAGCCTAACAGTACTAACTTTAAGTCCAGCCGTACTAACTTTACCCAGCCGTACTAACTTTATTCATGGCAGTGTTAAGTTTATGCCTAGCAGTATCAACTCTAATTCTAAGCATTGCCATCATAAATTTAGATTCTCACAATCTCTCTTTCTATTTTTCAGCTCACTAAATATCTCATTTATTTTTCTCACCAAATCACTCTTTCTGTTTTTATCACACAACTCTCTTTCTATTTTTCAGCTCACTATATCTCTCTTTTCTTTTTCTCACCTATTCAAACAGTTTTATACAATGTTCCATCAATTCCATTAGTTTCATGTTGTCCTCCCCACTTCCAAGTGTGTTAATTCTTAAGAGAGGTGGATTATTAGACGGTTTAGATGCAGCCTTAAACCTAGTTTAAGCTTATGTACCTCTCAATATGGTATCTTGGCACCTAGGACCACTACCTGAACCAGTTCCTTGAGGAAAAGATTCATTAAGTGTTGCCATGGATTGGGTCCTATTTATCTTACCACTGTCCTGCTCTGCTTCTAAGCTAGAAGCAGTAGTGGCAGCCACTCTTCATTCTCACGTTTTGTCTTCCATACACAACTCCTTATACTGAGATCAGTTTCATTGCACCGTCTCTGGTGAATAGGTCTACTAGACTAAGATACCTCAGTGGTCCTTTTGGCTTTCCTAGGTTTTTGAGTCTATTTGGGTTATGATTGTGATAGAACAGTGATTGGTTCTTCATTAGAGAGTTAAGCAGATGTAAATGTGTGTTCGGCCCCGGTACCCAGTACGAGAGAGAAGATGTCCTGAGCCTTCATCCACTTCTGCTGAATGTTACATTTCCTTTCATCTAATCTTAATTAACCTCCCCTCAAACAATACTTCATAGATTAAGTAATCTAATGCTAGCAATCAGAAGTTAATCCTGCTAAACATCAAAGCCTTTGTGAGTAGTTCTGCAAACATTGGGTCTGTGTAGAATCTTGCTCTTGAACCAATTCTTCGCTAGTTTCTATGATGTAATGATGCTTATTTCAATGTGCTAGGTTTAGATGAAACACTGGATTCTTCTCAATATAAAATGTGCTTTTATTTATCAATGTGAATCTTGGTGTTCATGAAGTTGAACCCATAATCAAGCATTTGATTTTGGATCCATAACACTTGCCCATAGCAATTAGCAGCAGCAACAAACTTTGCTTCAGTAGTAGAATTTGCAACTATAGTATGCTTCTTACATTGCCATGAAATTAACCTTTTGCCAAGAAATTAACAACCTCCTGTTGTGGATTTCCTGTCAAGTTTGCCCCTGTGTGTGTGTGTCACTATTAGAGAAAGTCAAATGGTGAATCCCTAGGATACCAAAGGCCCAATTTAGGCTGTCCTTTTAAGTATCTAAAGATCCTCTTCACAGCATGAAGGTGTGAAGTCTTTGGTGTAACTTGGAACCTTGCACACGCACAAACATCAAACATTATGTCAGGTCTAGAAGCTATTAAATACATTAATGATCTAATCATTAATCTGTATAAGTGTACATCCACATCCTCAGCTTCTTCATCCTTGAGCAATGCTTTGTTAGTTTCAATTAGAGTGCTTGCTGTCTTTATAGTGACAAAATCAAACTTCTTCAATATATCAGCCACATACTTGTCTTGGCTGATAAAGATTCCATCATCTTTTTGCATGACTTGCAACCCTAAGAAGAAAGTGAGCTTCCCTATAGAACTCATCTGGAACTTCTTGTACATCATCTGCTCAAATTCAACATATAAAGACTTCTTTGTAGACCTAAAAATGATATCATCAACATACACCTGTACTAACAGGATATCACCTATGTCCTTCTTGATGAACAAAGTTTTATCTATAGTGCCTCTTCTGTATCAATTTTCCAATAAGTAAGTAAACAAGGTCTCATACCAGGCTCTAGGAGCTTAATGTAGACCATATAAAACTTTTTCTACCTTATAAACCTTATTAGGGAACTATGGATCTTCAAAACCAGGAGGTTGGCACACGTACACCTCCTCTTCAATAGTACCATATAAAAAGGCACTATTCACATCCATCTGGTACACAACAAGTCTCATAAATGATGCATAGGCTAAAAATAACCTGATTGCTTCAATCCTAGCAACAGGAGCAAAAACCTCATCATAATCAATTCCTTCTTCTTGGGTGTAACCTTGTGCAACCAGTCTTGCCTTGTTTCTAACTACAATTCCTCTCTTATCTTTCTTGTTTCTATACATCCACTTAGTTCTAATATCCCTCTTGCCTTTAGGAAGATCCACCAGAGTCTAAACCTTTTGAAGTTTAAATTGCAGAAGCTCCTCTTGCATGACTTCTATCCAGCTTAGATCTGTCAAAGCTTGAATCACCTTCTTGGGTTATATTTGTGAGAGAAAACAGGCAAATAGGAAGTTTTGATAATCTTTGTTATTTTTTCTCCTTTGCTTTTTGATGTAACTGACCATAGCATGTTCTTCAGAAATCTTGGTCATCCTTCTTGTTTGAGTAGCTGAATTTATGTCTCTAATAATCTGGTCTTTAGGATTATCCTTGTGAATTCTGGTTGTGGGAATAGGACTGACATTCATGATGGTTTCCAAGTTGTTAAGGCCAGCCTCTGCACCCGCATCTTCATCATCATATGCATCACTAAAGATACCAGTATCCTCTAAATCAGGTATGAGAGGATCAGTAGGAAGATCATCAGCATTAGTAAAATTTTGCCCAGCAGTACTAACAGATAGACTAACAGTACTATCTCTGTTAGTGCTGTTAGCATAACCTTCCTTCTGTTGAACAAGCAAATTATCTAATTTAGCTCTAAAATTCTAATCATCTTCTTTATTTGAAGCTCCTCCTTCTTTCTCTTGACCATTTCCTTCACTCTCATTTGCTGGTTCTTTGTTAGTCTTTTTACCAGCATCATCAGCAACTGCATCCTTTGAGATCTCTCGACTATCATAAAGTAATGGTAGCAGAGATCTCAAAGGATAATTTTTATATCCATGCATATACTAAGGTACCTTCATGTCAAGATTTAAGCCATGTCTTATATATTCATTTTTGGTCCCCGTATATATAAAATTTATGACTGATCCATGCATACGTATGGGTTTAGTTTC
>BQNB010113958.1:0-21842 GCA_026074375.1 Tanacetum coccineum
CTAGGTTCCGGAGCAAACACGTTTATGAAGTGATCATTGTCAATAGGAGCAAAAGGATTGTCTTCCATGAGAGGAGATTCAACTGCAACGCCTTGATGTAAACTTGGAGATTTTAATGCCGAAGATGAGGGTGAATGACATAGAGAATGTGCATCTTGATCAATGGTAGTAGATGAAGGTATACCGGTTGAGTTGACTGGAACTTGAACTGCTGGAGCAGGAGAAACCGGTCTTTCAACACGAGGAGGTTCTAGGTATTCATCGAACATTGTTTGGAATAAAATCTCCAGATCTTTATTTGTGGGAGGTACATAAGGAGCTGCAGGAACTAGATTTGGTACAAGCCCTGAACTTATTTGTCCAGGCGTCAAAAAAGTAGGAGCGGGTCCTGTACTGGGTTGCACAGGAGCCATTTGCTCAGTCAGCTCATCAAATTGCACGTGAATGGTTTCCATAATACGTCGGGTTCTTTTGTTGTAGATTTTATACCCTTTCCTGCTAGGTGCATAACCAACGAATATTCCAATATCAGCTATTGGTTGTAATTTTCCAAGATCTTCACTATCATTTGTAGGGTAACAAAGGGCACCAAAGACTCTAAAAAAAGTAAGATCAAGCTTCTTGTCATGCACCAACTCATATGGGGTTTTGCAGTGACGAGTGTGAATAAGGGATCAGTTTTGGGTGTAACACGCAGTAGCCACAGCTTCTGCCCATAGAAACATCAGGGCCTTGGAAAAGATCAGCATTGTCCTAGCAGCCTCAACAAGTGTACGGTTCCGTCTTTCGACAACGCCGTTATGCTGTGGAGTCCTTGGAACTGTCTTTTGATGAGAAATGCTGACACGTTCATAATAATCAGTTAAATCTTTATTGATAAATTCGATGCCATTATCGGTACGGATGTTTCTAACAGTTTTGTTGAGACCGACTTGTATTTGCTTCATAAATTTGATGACAACCTATAGGGTCTCATCTTTCGATCTCAAAAACTTAACCCAAGTAAACCGCGAATAATAATCAACAATAACTAAGATGTATTTCTTCCCATTAATTGTTTGAACTCGCATTGGTCCACATAAATCCATATGAAGGGTATTAAGAACTTCCAAATTGGTGTTTTCAGTTTTGGGTTTGTGGGTATGTTTTTTGCTCTTTCCTAGTTGACACGCAGAGCAGAGATGATCTTTCTTTTTCAATCTAGGTAAGCCTCAAACTAAATCTTTTCTTGTAAGGTCATTGATGGTACCGAAGTTCAAGTGGTTTAAACGCCGATGCCACAACCATGATTTGTTCTTGGAGGCTTTGGACAACAAGCAAATTGGAGAGGACTTCAACATGTCTTCAATCGAGATAGTGTACAAATTAGAACCACAAGAACCTTTAATTAATTCAACACCATCCGTATCTTGAACGTAGTAAGAATGCTTCCTGAAGGCAACTTCTAGATCCGAGTCACAAAATTGACCGACAGAAAATACATTGTGTCCCAGTCCTTCCACATAGTATACCCGGGAGATCACACTTTCACCAATAACGTAGTCTCCATAACCCACGATAGCACCAAAGTGGTCATTCCCGAATCTAACCGTCCCGATGAACTTTTTCATGAAATTCCTAAGTCGCGAGCGATCCCCTATCATATGTTTTGAACAGCCTAAGTCCAAATACCAAATGACGATCTGTATGACCTGCATTTGAAAACAGACGAAGATAGAGAGTTTGGAAAGTTGGATCCCCAATTGTGGTTGGGTTCCCTCGGGTTAGCATAAGCAATTGCTGACACTTTGTTAGTTTTAGTGAGCCTAGTTAAAGGGCATTGTTCTCCTAATGTGAATGTTCTTCTTGTGGGCATCCAGTGATAACCTACAGTGGTAAGTATGTTACCTGTTGGTTTCCATACTTGCTTGACTTGCTTAGGTTTCCAAACTTGCTAAACTTTATGCACAACATTTTTAACAGAGGGGGATGCATTCATAGAGTACAAATAAGTAACCACACACATATCATGATTTGCATAAATTAAGCATTTGTTACATGTTTGGCAACCAGAATGAGAATTCGAATGAATTACAGTACGCTTAGAGCTAATACTAGAATCAACACGATTCGTGGTTTTCAGACTAGAATTAATTGTCCTAGGGTGTTCTTCTACTTTCTTCATGTTGACACTCTTAGCCGGCAAGATCCTATTTTTCTTGGTATTGCTCCTAGGCTGTGATCCGCTAGCATCAGTGCAACTGTTTACTCTTGTAGAAGGAGGCACATGGACATTAGTCTTCTAATAGTTCAGTTGCTTTACAGGTTTGTGGGTGTTACTTTTTGACATTGCACATTGTTCCTCAAAAGTGACTTGCTTTTTCTTAGGTAAAGAGGTAGAAGCATGCTTGTTATCTCGTGTATTTAGGGCTTTTGGACAAGTGCCAATCACATATTCTAACAATTCCTGAGAGTGTTTGGTGTAACGGCAAGCTGATGCAAGTGAGCTATCTAATGGTCTTTCAACCTTAGCTTCCTCTACGATCTCGCGAAGGGTTTCTACACTTTCCTTAAGGTGTTTGAGATACACTAGATGCACTTCCCTATTGTTCCTATTGCGAGGGGGAATAGGTTCAACATCTATAGCATACTTTCCTGGTGCAAGAACTTTTGGTTTTACATGATCCTTATTGACACATGACAGCTTATTCTGTATTTGGACCTTTAGACTCTCATTGTCAGTTAATAGGGCAGTTGTCTGTTCTAGATGCTTAGCACGCGTGATCTTAATAGAATCATATAATTCCTTGTAATGCTGCTTAATCTTTCCATTTTCTGCCCTAAAAAGCTCATTTTGTTCTTGAAGAACATTGATTTTTTCAGTTAATTGAGTGATCTGAAAGTCTAAGGTCCTGAAATCACGTGTACGGTCTGCTTCACTACGGGTTTCATTCAATTGAGAGATCTGCATTCTCAATTTTTTGATGGCGTTGTCTTTTCCTTGAATTGAGGCTTTCATCTTTTCGATTACAAAAACTGAGTCAAAATCAGGAACATCTCGAGTGGGTGGAGATGTGTCGTTTCCAAAACTTTCTTTAAGATTTTGATATTTTAATTGCAGATTTAAATGATTTACCTTAAGATTGGAAAACCGTTTTATTAACTCATCATGATTATCCTTTTGAATCTCATCACGTAAATTAGAAAGCTCAACTTCAAGTTCCAGACAACGTGCTTTAAGACTGGTATGGGCATCATGCATTTCAGTAAAACTAGATACATTAAGCTCAGAATTTGTTGCAACATGAAACACATCTTTGAACAAGCAATTAGCAATTAAATTATCATTTGCAATAAGAAGATTTTTCCTCTCAATCTCATCATGCTTCCTATCTATAACGTGTTAGTCAACCTCAGCTTCCAACTCTTCAAAAATTTCTTTCATTTCTTTAACTTCTTTTGTTAGAGCCTTTTGAATGCCCTCAAAATGTTCTTTAAGTGTTTTGAAAAATGGAATGACCTCGATGAGATAACATGCCTTGGTTTGTTTAATACCCCTTTCCTCTTTAGTGAGCCCCGTTGGTGTAATTCTCTTGTTACAGGTTTTTTCAAAGTCCGAAAAGAGTTGTATTAGTTCAAAAATATTAATTTTTACTTGACTCTTTGTTGAAAGCACCCTTGGGACAAGCATTGCAGGTGTATTTGGCGGATATACAGTCAACGCTTTGGTTGGTCTTGAGGTTGTGGTCTACTCTTTGAGAGCTTCTGCTTTCATCTTGATGATGTCTTGAGACTAGGATATTTGCTCAGGGGTCAATTGATTTTGTGGTGTAAAGGTTGCTAAATAATTCTCTTTCGAGTAATCAGGTGGCGCAATCTTAACCTTATGAGTCACACACTCAGGGTCTTTCATTTTGTCATGCATTTTTCTCCTAGTAATTTTAGCTATCTCTAGGGTATCCTCTGTGTTGTGCACTATAGCCGGGACATGATTGTTTTTGACAATTTCATAACCATTATATAGAGCAGGCTGAACTTGCTTTGCACGGGTGAGGCATAAGGGGTTCTTGTAACCAATAGCTACCTTATTCAGTTCATTATAATAGGGCTTTGGTTTACACAACATGTGAACTGTTTGAAGAGACTGGTCTTGTTTGTATAATCTATCCTCGACCTTTTCTTTTAAAGCTTTCATGTCCAAAAATTCTTCAAGGTATTTGTTTTCTTTCTGTTTAAAATCCTTTTTCAAAGACGTAACTTCTTCTACCATTGACTTGTTATGGTTGATGGTAGAAGCAAGTTGCAATTTTACAGAATGAAGTTCCTTTTTCAAATTTTCTTCCTTAATGTTACGGTCAGTGATAACTATTCTTAATTGTTCATCAATCTTTTGTTCTCTTTCCGTTAATTCAAACCTGGCCCGTCTTTCATACAGTTCAACTTGTTCCTTATAAGTTTCAAGTTCAGCAGTTAGTAAATTATCAACTACTATGTTCCGTGTTGTTTTAGAGACAGACTAGGCATGAGGTTCACACATATCATTATATATCATCATGTATGCATCATTTGTAACAGAAGATACATTGCTTTGTACAACTGGCACTGCGTTGTCCTTTACATACTGATCATACGGAATCATATTACTATTACTCGTATAATCGGAATGTGAGTCAACAACATAGTTTGGTTGTACATCGTCATGCATCTTGTGTTCTTCATGATGTTTACAAACAGCATCCTGATAGTGATCATGGTCGTGTACCTCATATATAATATCCAAATCATACGACAAACCGGCTTCATCATAAACAGGATCTGCAGATGATAGATTAGCCATGAACATAGTTTGTGACATAGGTGCCTCATCAACATAAGAATCAAAAGCATCACAGTCATCAGCTTGAAACATATTATCCACATTGAGTGCTAAATCCTGAACAGGTTGCTCATCCACATCTTCATCAACAGAGTTGTCTTGTCCACCTGCAAGAAATAGTAATTGTTCTTCATCCAATGCCACTCTATTCTCCTGAGCTTGCATAAGTAACATCTTATCTTTAAAGTATTCGGAGTTCTGTGGTCGCTTGGGCTGAGTGCAGTTCCTTGCTATGTGGCCTATACCGTTGCAGTTGTAGCACTTAACCTGCCTTGCTTGACCTGGATTAGTATTCCCGAATCTATTCAGAGATCCCCCATAACCAGTTGTACCTGCACCCCGTGCATTGTTACCCTGTCCTCTATTTTGTCGACCCTGAACATTCTGAACCACAACCCTGCCGTCTTGAACTGTAGCTTGGTTCCTAGGATTTGATGAAGTTCTGAGTTGATTGTTTATTTAAGGAAGGTATGTTTTGTATAATTGGGTGAGAAGGGTAAGTGTGTTGGTTAAATTCTCAATGAAGTTATCTATTGGAGAGAGTCCCGAATCAAGTTAAGAGTTGTCAGTAAAGTGTGGTGGAACATATGTGGATGATGGATTTGTGGATGATTGTAAATTGTACTGCTGAGGTGCCACATTGGTCATCAAGGCAAGACTGTGTGTTGAGTGAATCGGTCTAACATCACTTTTTTCTCATTGGCATGTGCCTCGTGCTGCTTTAGATAAGCATACAGTTGATCATAGTTGGAGTCCCTCAAGCCTCTGTTGAGTTTCACTGCAGTTACAAATCTACCTCATTCCGACAACATGTTATTAACAAACTTAGAATTCAACTGCATTCTGGACATAGTCATCTTGATGTTACGCATGTCATTGATGAGTTTGGCAAACTGGACATAGTAATCATGAATAGTCTCTCCTTTGTGCTGACGAAAGTGTTCGAAGTCATCATACAACTGTGATTCACGATCTTCTTTTGTTAATTCCGAACCTTCCAGGAGCATCTTCACATTGTCTCATATGTGTAGGTCCTAATCAACAGGATCTGAATGAGCCTTAAACGACTTATAGTCCTTTAGATAAATCCAAAGAAGCTATGAGAGACGATTACTATGAATACAAATATTGACGCGTAATATCAATATCTATACCAAGATGAACAAGAACAAAATACTAAACTTGCTATTACTATTACTATTTGATTGTGAATACTCAATCAACTCATATATTTACAATACTATACTACGTTCCTTTTATTAGCATAAGGAACCCTAAACGCGTTAAGAGATAATGCTTATCTCTTCCTAGATTAACGCTAATTGATAACTATTACTATTCTTAAGATCCAAGAACCGACTTAAGAAGAGTAAGCCGGCCCCCAATAGAAAGGGTCTTAAGCTTCCATTTAGATAATCTAGTCTTGAGCTTATTAATAGACTCATCCCATGCTTTTATCAAAGAATTATTCCCACCGACGTTAATACCTAAATATTTGAAGGGCATTTTCATAACCGAACAACCCAACGAATTAGCAGCCTCAAGAACTTGGGAAGAGGGAACACCCACTCCAAGCAGATTGCTTTTTTCTAATGTTAATAGATAAACCGGACAACAAGGAAAAACAGTGAAGCGTGTGCATGATACCTCTAATATTAGCTTTGAGACCATTCGCCAATAAACACCGCGTCCATCCGCATAAAATAGGTAGAAATCATGTCGAAGCATCTATTTTCCCCCCCCCCCCCCTCACTCCGTGAAAATTCCAGCATCTAAAACTCAGCGAGAACGAAAGATGTAAGGTTTCCATAATAAGAATGAAATAGTAAAGGACCAAAAGGGTCCCCTTGCTTCAGCCCGCGATGAAACTGAAACTCCGACGTCGGACTTCCATTAACAAGAATAGATGCCATACTCGAAGAAAGGCAACCTTTAATCCACGACCGCCATTTGACACCAAACCCAAAAGAATGAAGAACATCCTCTAGGTAATCCCAACGAATAGAATCATAAGCTTTCGCAAAGTCCACTTTAAACACCATCGCACTTTGTTTTTTGAAATGACACCGAGCAAGCAAATCATTTAGAATAAAAGGACCATCAAGGATTTGCCGATTAGGAGAATGCACGACTGGACACCGAGATCAATCGGATAGTAACAAAAGAAGAGCCAATCTGAAGGATCTTCGTAATGACTTTATACACACTGCCAATTAGACTGATTGGTCGAAAGTCACTCACCAATTTCGGGTCTAAAGATTTCGGGATAAGGGCAATAAACGAGGAGTTACACCCAACCGAAAAGGAGTCATGATTAAAAAACCATTCAACAGCCAAGCAAAAATCGGTCCCCACAATATGCCAATATTTGCGGAAGAATTCAAAAGTGAAACCATCCGGCCCAGGAGATTTGTTTTCTCCACATCCCCAAACGGCATTACGAATTTCCTCTTTTGAAATTGGAATCTCTAACTCCGCCACCTGTTCGGATGAGAGACGATTAGGAAAAGAGAAGTTCAGCTTACC
Source organism: Tanacetum coccineum (assembly GCA_026074375.1). NCBI lineage: Eukaryota > Viridiplantae > Streptophyta > Magnoliopsida > Asterales > Asteraceae > Tanacetum > Tanacetum coccineum. The sequence goes on from BQNB010113958.1 coordinate 7,382, forward strand.
ATGACAAATTCCGGGGTCTTGAAATCTGGCTGCAAAATGATCACGGAATTCTTTCTTCACCCGACTAGGCTCGTCCACCCAAACACCGTCAACCATAATGCCTTTGACCGTAAGATTTGCCCGCTTTCTATTTACTATACCGTGAAAAAACTTGGAGTTCTCGTCTCCCTCCACCGCCCACTGAATTTTAGCCTTTTGAATGTAATCCCGAGTATCAGCAGCCTTAGCATCAAGAAGAAGGTTCATATAATTCGTACGGGCTAGAAGAATATCATCATTAACACCACCTTTATCCAAAATAGAATCGATATCAGATAACTTATCTTTCAAATCCTTGACACATCCCCCTCGTTTCTTCTTCTGATCTACAACGAACACACGAATTTGTTTCTTCAAAATTTGTAACTTTTTTTTAAATTTGTGTTTCTATGTCTCCAAATGTGTAGATTGGTTCAATGAATTAAGGAAGTAATATCTAGCATAATATCTTGGATTAAAAAGAAAAGAAAATGAAAGTTACTTGCACTTTTATAAGTTGTAAGTAAAATGTAGAAGTGTAGTTTTATTTATTAAAGGGTAATACTTGAAATGTATGTTCTAGCTTGGTTTATATATATGGGACGACACAAAATAAACCATGGGTAAAGTTTTATAAACTTGAGCATTTGGAAATAATAATGAATATTCGTTGAAGCGTAGGTAAATTTTGGTGGTTCCGAGAATGCCTAAATGAAATTTATCTCGAAACGTAAACACTTTACGTAACCAATTAAAATATAAAAAGTTAATTAGTACTTTTGAAAAATAAAATAATGCTTTTATCGTTTGTATAATGTTATCGTATAAGTAGGTCAATCGTCTCGTAAAATAATATTTATAAATTTAAAACCCGTATAAATATTATATAAATGATTCTAAAATGTTTCGCAAAATTAAAAAAAAATGAACCAACACTATTCATGTCAGGAAATAGTGTATAAAAATCATATTTCTCTTGTTTTATTCGTTAAATGAATTTTTTTAGCTTACATGATTTAATTATGTAATAGGAATTAAAAGTAGACGCGTACGAGACGAGAGAAAAAAAATAAGTAGTGAATTAAATGGCGTCGTAAATGGCCTGAAAATACAAAATGTTACATCTCGTGTATTTAGGTCTTTTGGACAAGTGCCAATCACATATTCTAACAATTCCTGAGAGTGTTTGGTGTAACGGCAAGCTGATGCAAGTGAGCTATCTAATGGTCTTTCAACCTTAGCTTCCTCTACGATCTCGCGAAGGGTTTCCACACTTTCCTTAAGGTGTTTGAGATAAACTAGATGCACTTCCCTATTGTTCCTATTGCGAGGGGGAATAGGTTCAACATCTATAGCATACTTTCCTGGTGCAAGAACTTTTGGTTTTACATGATCCTTATTGACACATGACAGCTTATTATGTATTTGGACCTTTAGACTCTCATTTTCTATTAATAAGGCAGTTGTCTGTTCTAGATGCTTAGCACGCGTGATCTTAATAGAATCATACAATTCCTTGTAATGCTGCTTAATCTTTCCATTTTCTACCCTAAAAAGCTCATTTTGTTCTTGAAGAACATTGATTTTTTTAGTTAATTGAGTGATCTGAAAGTCTAAGGTCCTGAAATCAAGTGTACGGTCTGCTTCACTACGGGTTTCATTCAATTGAGTTAGATTTTTCGTAATTAGTTTAATATTTTTAATAATTAATTTAGATTAAAACTGTTTTTAATTCATAATAAATAAAATTAAAGTTAAAAAATATAATTCTTTTTTTAAATTTTCTTTTATCATTTAGGGTTTATAAAAATTAAATTTGCATTTGTTGGGTTAAAATTTCATGTTTTAGGTTTTCGAGTCTCGTTTTTACGTTTCCGTTTACGTTTTAAAATTCGTTATTGCTTTCGTTTTTAGTGTAGCTTGCCTTTTAATTGTTTTTCCCGTAGAATTAGAAAACCAATCCAAATTGTAATTATTCAAGCATTGTTCCCCAAACCGATACTCGATTCTCAATTCACGCCTCGTCGGGAAATGACTCGGGAAGGTTTTTTTTAAGGGTTTTGCTTTGGATAGAAGTAAAATCCTTTAAAAAAAGCCTCACGGAATTCTTCTCTCTCTTTGTGATTTATTTATATATGTATTATTATGTATATATATATATATATATATATAGAAAGCAAGCAATCAGCCCTCAAAATGTTCTTTAAGTGTTTTGAAAAATAGAATGACCTCTGTGAGATAACATGTCTTGGTTTGTTCAAAACCCCTTTCCCCTTCAGTGAGCCCCGTTGGTGTGATTTTCTTGTTACAAGTTTTTTCAAAGTCCGAAAAGAGTTGTATTAGTGCAAAAATGTTAATTTTTACTTTACTCTTAGTTGGAAGCACCCTTGGGACAAGCGTTGCAGGTGTATTTGGAGGATACACCATCAACACTTTGATTGGCCTTGAGGCTGTGGTCTGCGTTTTGAGAGCCTCGGCTTTCATTTTGATGAGATCTTGAGACCAAAATATTTGCTTAGGGGTCAACTGTTTTTGTGGTGTGAAAGTCGCTAAATAGTTCTCTTTCGAGTAATCAAGTGGTGTGATCTTAACTTTCTTTTGCACACACTCTGGGTTTTTTATTTTGTCATTCATTTTCTTCCTAGTGATTTCAGCTATCTCTACGGTATCCTCTGAATTGTGCACTAAGGCCGGGACATGATTGGTTTTGATAATTTTATGACCATTATATAAGGCAGGTTGAACTTGCTTTGCACGGGTGAGGCATAAAGGGTTCTTGTAACCAATAGCTACCTTATTCAGTTCATCATAATAGGGCTTTGGTTTACACAACATGTGAACTGTTTGAAGAGACTGGTAACATGTGAACTGTTTGAAGAGACTGGTCTTGTTTGTATAATTTATCCTCGACCTTTTCTTTTAAAGCTTTCATGTCCAAAAATTCTTCAAGGTATTTATTTTCTTTTTGTTTAAAATCTTTTTTCAAAGACGTAACTTCTTCTACCATTGACTTGTTATGGTTGATGGTAGAAGCAAGTTGCAATTTTATAGAATGAAGTTCCTTTTTCAAATTTTCTTCCTTAATATTGCGGTCAGTGATAACTATTCTTAATTGTTCATCAATCTTTTGTTCTCTTTCTGTTAATTAAAACCTGGCCCGTCTTTCATACAGTTTAACATGTTCCTTATATGTTGCAAGTTCAGCAGTCAATGATTTAGCAACTACATTTTTCTGTGTTGTTACAGAGACATATTGAGCAGGCGGTTCATGCATATCATTTAATATCATCATATATGCATCATTTGGTACAGAAGATACATTATTCTATACAACTGGCACTGTGTTGTCCTTTATGTACTGATCATACGAAATCATATTACTATCACTCGTATAATCAGCATGTGAGTCAACAACATAGTATGGTTGTACATCGTCATGCATCTCGTGTATTTCATGATGTTCACAAATAGCATCCTGATAATGATCATTATCGTGTACCTCAGATAGAACGTCTGAATCATAAGACAGACCGGCTTCATCATAAACAGGATCTGCGGATGATAGATTTGCCACAAGCATGGTTTGTGCAGTAGGAGCCTCATCAACATCAGAATCAAACGCATCACAGACATCAACTTGAAACACATTATCCACATTGAGTGCTATGTCCTGAACTGGTTGCTCATCCACATCTTCATCAACAGCTTTGTCTTGTCCACCTGTAATAAATAGTAACTGTTCTTCATCTAGTGCCACCCCATTCTCCTGAGCTTGCATCAGTAACATCTTGTCTTTGAAGTATTCGGAGTTCTATGGTCGCTTGGCCTGAGTGCAATTCCTTGCTATGTGGCCTATACCGTTGTAGTTGTAGCACTTAACCTGCCTTGCTTGACCAGGATTAGCATTCCGAACTCTGTTTTGAGCTCCCCCATAACCAGCTGCACCTGCACCTCATGCATTGTTACCTTGTCCTCTATTCTGTCGACCTTAAACATTCTGAACAACAACCCTGTTTCTTGAACTGTGGCTTGGTTCCTAGGATTTGATGAAGTTATGAGTTGATTGTTTGTTTGAGGAATGTATGTTTTGTATGATTGGGTTAGTAGGGCAAGTATGTTGGTTAAGTTCTCAATTAAGTTGTCCGTTGGAGAGAGTCCTGAATCAGGTTGAGAGTTGTCAGCAAAGTGTGGTGGAACATATGTGGATGATGGATTTGTAGATGATTGTGAATTGTACTACTGATGTGAAACATTAGACATCAAGGCGAGAGGATCAACATTGGGTTGAGTAAATCATTCCAACATCATTTTGTTTTCATTGGCATGTGCCTCATGGTGCTTTAGATACGCATACAGTTGATTATAGTTGGAGTCCCTCAAACCTCAGTTGAGTTTCACTGTTGTTACAAATCTACCTCATTCTGGCAACATGTTATTAACAAACTTAGAATTTAACTGCATTATGGATATGGTCATCTTTATGTTACGCATGTCGTTGATGAGTTTGGCAAACCGGACATAGAAATCATGAATAGTCTCTCCTTTGTTTTGACAAAAGTGTTTGAAGTCATCATACAATTGTGATTCAGGGTCTTCTTTTGTTAATTCAGAACCTTCTAGGAGTATCTTCACATTGTCCTATATGTCCTTTGCATCAGTGTAATGATTGTTAAGAGAGTAGATATCTTTTGGCAACCCTTGAAGTAGGATGTTTGTTGCATGAATGTTAGCATTGTACCTATCCTTATCTTTAGGTGACAAGTCAGAATAGACTCGAGGTCGTTATGGACCTAGGGCACCTTCAGTTCCTTCAGCAAGTGTTTCCAGAAAAATCCTCATTTGAAATGGTCCTTCATCAATTGACTTCAGAATGTTCACACCATTCTCTTTACCTCGACAATACAGTCGAATACGTTGTTGCCATGATGTAAAGTCAGTCCTATCAAGCATAGGTGGTCGGGTATCGGAACCGGCACATTGGATGTCTTCTGAAAGATTAGCCATTTTAATTGATTATGAAATGATTAAGTTGATCGAACAATGACTAGTGATTGTATGTTAAAAGTGATGATTGTTTGTTAGATTAGGTGATATGTTGTTTAATTGTGATTTGGTTTGGTTGAAATGAGTTAACATAATGAAGAAAATTTTGTCAGAGTTTCTTTCTACCAAAACGCAGTAAAGGTCTTCAAAAGTAGACAAAACGCAGGAGCCTTGAGACAAAAAGCAGTCAGGCTTGAGACAAAACGCAGTCAAGTCTTGAGACAAAATGCAATCAAATCTTGAGACAAAACGCAATCAAGTTTTGAAATGGACATAGTCTCTCTTAGGCAAAACGCAGTATGGGTCTTCAAATACGTAAAACACAGAGGCAAATCATAACCTGTTATAGATAAATCGCAAGACACAAAATGCAGTGACCAAAACGCAGTATCTTGAGACAAAACGCAGTGACCAAAACGCAGAATCTTAAGACAAAACGCAGTGACCAAAACGCAGTCCCTATCAAGACAAAACGCAGTACTTTTGTCCTTCACAAAATGACAAAACAAAGTGTATTTTCTCTAACAAAATGCAAGAGACAAAACGCAACCAAGAAATATGCCAGAGAGACAAAACGTGATCAAGAAAATACGAACTTTTTCACCTAAAAATCACCCTTTTGTAAGTTTTTGCTTGGTTTCTTTTGCACAACTTGATCCTAGAAGGCTATAACAACTACTAAAACACTAACTTTAACATCACAAACGTGAGAATCAAAGAGTGTCAAGAATAACACCATAAACCTTCAAAAACCAAACTTTTGATCTAAACTAACCAAGAAAACACACGCACAATCTAGCTCATCATCCCATGAGCTCTAATACCAATTGTAAGATATTAGATATCATAACACAATCAATGATTTAGGGGTTGACCTACTTTGTAGAGAGAGAAAGTGAGTTCTAGTAAGAGAAACTACACCTTATGTGTGTGTTTGATAATTAAATCACCAACCCTTTCCCATGGCTAGAAAAGGGGTATAAATACAACAGTTTTATGCCCCTAAGTGGGCTACGGAGTAGGCTAACATGTGGGTAAAGACCCGGCCCAACACCATAAGTCATACGATAACTAAACAATTAATATTAAGGCTACGAGCTAACCTATGCTAGACATTCCATGGGGTGACCGAGTCTTTTACATGGATTTTCTAATATCTAACACACATGCAGATGGAAGAGTAGACAGTTTGGCTACCCATTTCTGAGTGGTAACAGGTGTGTTAGATGTAGAACGAACACGGATACGGCTCTTTTTTTCACACGGAAGTTATTGAGCATTTTTACTTGTGTGTGCGCAATTAAAACTTTTTTGGTATTCAAACCATCTCTGCCACTTTTGACTTGTTGCAATTTGGTTTTTCATGTAATTGCTAAGTGTTTTACTTTGACTAGAATCATGAGATAATGATGGTGCACTAGAGACCTTATTTGTTTCTTTTAGGGTGTTAGCAACACTTAATCTAGATTTCGCAACTACAGAAGTAGTTCCTAAATTCTTAGAGTTTTCTACTACAAGGATAGTGAATAAGGCTCTCTTATAATTAGAATTTCTAGACAAAGCATAACAAGCAACACACTTTTCATAAGAAAGTAAAAACACATCTTTTCCACAAGAAACATAAAAAATATTTGAACCGTTATTAACATCATTTACAGTCTTAGAAATTGATACACTTGCATTTGTTTGACATACATTCGAATCCTTTGTTTCACATTTATTAAAATATATGCTAACACTATGTGATATCTTCCGAACATATGCAGATGAGCTCTAAGTGTTCTTCAAGACTCTATTCTTCGATTTAGGGCCCTTAGACTTTAGTCTTCTAACACTATTAGAACTTTCTACACCTGTGGAATTAGAAGCATGTATGTTAGTTTTAGAATCTGGTGTTTGTGTCTCTGATTTTGTGATTTGATACATTCCTCTTGCGATTACATTCGCACTCTGTTTTTGACTTTGCTCACTTTTAGGTGTAGGATGTGAAGTGACTGGTTTTGACGTATATGCCTTGACCTTAGTGTTTGACACGTTCTTAGCCTTGTTTCTTAGGTTTTTGTTGAACGGTGTTACACAGACAAGTTTTCCTATGGTCTCAGATTTTTCAAACTTAGTGTTCACATGCTTCCCTTTTTTAATTGTCCTAAGCTTATCCTTAAGCTCAGAAATTGTCATCAAAAGATCTTGATTTTGAGCATGCACATCAGCATAAGCATATGTATTTTGATTGACATGTTCAATTAATTCATCAACTTCTTTTTGATGTTGAGTCCGTGTTGCTTTTATGGAATTAAAAAGCTTTCAAAATTCAAGTTTAATATTTTCTTGTTCTTGAATAACAGATTTAACTTGAGTTTTAAGCAACACGTTCTCATCATTCAATGTTGACAACTTTGACTTCCAAGAGACATCACAAGTCATTTTCTCTTTTTGATGTTGTAATTTGAGTTCAAAATCAATACTTTGAGCTTGTGATCGCTTAAAATCATTTTCAAGAATTTTGATTCGTTTGAGCAAATTGGCTTGGATATCTTTAGAATCACTTGAACTTTTCACAAGTTTATCTTTTAACAGTTCATTTTTTGTTTTTCAACAGAAAGCAACACACAATCTCGGATTTCACTTGTCAAAGATACTTCCAAAAGTCGAGGGATCTCATTTTGAATAAAATTTTCTTTTGAAGATTTTCCGTCAACTTTCTGTTCCATTGATTCAAAAATATTTAACATTTCTTGTACTTCTTCAATTAGTTCTTCTTTAAGTTCTGTCAAATTCTTTGATAAAGAAGCAGACATCAGAATTACATCAGTTTTATAAAACTCTCTTAAAGAATTTTGACTATCAGACATCTATATTCGTTGTTAGTCTTTTAAAAGAGTATTATCAATCCTTGTTCGTAAACCATTAATTGCCACACCCAGTGTGTCAAACATTTTTAACAATTTACTCTCTTTAGGCATTTTTGGAATTGGTAAATCCGATGTGACTGCTTTTGACTCAGAACCATTAGTAGAAGTAGAAGGAATTGAAAAATATGTTTGTTCCATAGAAAAGTCTTGTTGAGGAACAAATGTTTCATAAAGCGCTTTTAACTTTCCATAATTAATTTGAACCATTTTGTTTCTCATTTTCAATCGACTTTCTTTCGCATCTTCTAAAGTTTCCTCTGAATCAGGTGAATCAATTACTAATTTAGTACTATGAAGCTTTTCACCATCATACATTTTTGGTTGTGCTGCAATGGCCTTCTTGAGACGTTCGGGATTCTTGTAACCCAACTCAACTTTATGAAAAGGATCATAAACTTTATTTGGTGTCTTTCTAAGCATGTAAATTGTTTGAATTGATTAACCCATTTTATAAACAATTCGATCATGAGAACTCAGTTTCTCTTCGAGATCACAAATATCTTCAAGAGACCAATTTTCTCGTTCTTTAAAAGCCTTTTTAGCTAACTAAGTTTCATGTTGAATTATTATCTTTTCATTTTTGATTTTGAAAAAATCACTTTGAATGTTATCTTTTTCTTTCAAAAGTCTCTCAATGGTGTTCTTATCATTCCTTAATTCACGTTTCAACTCTTCACATGTTTCTTTATATTTTGAACATTAAAGTGTTTTTTACTCAAACAATTTAACCCGATCCTTACATGTCTCAAGCTCCTTTTGTAGCAACATCTTTTGCTTTTAAAGCTCATTGTTTAATCGTTTTTTATTTTTAGCTTCTCTTTGAACATCATATGCTAGCATTTGAATTTTATGATATTCGTCATGATCATTTGAATCTTGGTCAGACGTGCCACCATTATTTTCCACATATGGATCATCAAATATGATATTAGAATTAATTTGATCATCATCAGATGTTTAAATAATAGTTTTACGTTTCTCATGACGCATTTGTTCATGAACCTTGGATGAAGCATTTACCTCACTGACAGCCTTTGCATCATATGATGGCACAGTCTCAGCATTACCATCAGCTGGTTGAATTCAAGCCATCAACATGACTGCATCAGTTAACTCTTTCATAGTTTCTTCACCATATGAAGTGTTAAGCATGAAGTCATTTTCTTCGTTGTTGAGGTTGCTTCCGGTTTCATCTTTCATAGCTAACAACATTTGTTCTCTGAAATACTTTGCATCACGAACTCTTGGTTTCTGACAATCACGAGCATAGTGGCCTTTTTCATTGCAGTTATAACACTGAACATTTGCCTTTCTCGGAGTTGACTCAGTTCATGAAACACGCTAAATAATCTGATTGCTGTCATCATTTCCATTTCCTGAATTAAACACTTGATTCATGCTTTGTCTCCCTGCATTCTTATTACCATTGCCACCATAACCTGCATTCTTGGTTTATATGTCAACTCGACCATCCTGAATCACGGCTTGATTCCTTGTGTTTGATGAAGTATAAAGACGATTATTGGTAGGTGTGGAGAACTTTTGAGTGATTACTCGAGCTAATAACATCATGGCAGTTGTAAGCTTGTCCTCTTGAGAATCCCCTTGTAACTTCCCTTGATATTTACCTTCATAGTCAATAACTGATGAAGGATGTGTGACATAGTATGGTTATGGTGAATAAGAAGAATTTGCATGAGATTGTGATGAAGAAGCATTAGAATGAGCAATAAGGGCTAATAGATCATGATTCTTGGCAGCTTTCTTTGCTTTGGGTGTTAAAACATGTGGTTCAAATTATACTAAAGAATCATACAACATATCATAAGAAACTTCCCCTGATATTTACCTTCATAGTCAACAACTGATGAAGGATGTGTGACATAGTATGGTTGGGGTGAATAAGAAGAATTTGCATGAGATTGTGATGAAGAAGCATTGGAATGAGCAATAAGGGCTAATGAATCATGATTCTTGGCAGCTTTCTTTGCTTTGGATGTTAAAACACGTGGTTCGAATTATACTAAAGAATCATACAACATATCATAAGAAACTGTCTCCCCAGTTTGATTGTGATGAACCATGGTGACATATTTGCTCCATTCGGGTTGTAAACAATTAAGAAACTTGGTGTTGATTTACATTGAAATAGGACGAACATTATTACGATCCATAATATTCACAAGCATTGTCAACCTTTCATACACGGATTCTAATGATTCTCCTTCTTTTGATGCAAATTTTTTAAACTCATCCATAAGACGTGAGTGTCTTACATGGCTAGTAACATTAGAACCAAACGTCAACCTCTTAATTCATTCTTGCATTTCCTTAGCATTTTTACATGCATCCAATGAATTGTATATATCATTTGGTATTGCTTGAAGAAGATAATTCATGACTTTGACATCGGTAATGTATTGCTTCTTGTTACCCTCAGTCATTTTGGATAATGGTTCAAGTATTTGTTTCACAGTACCGTTTATGTTCACAGCACCGTCTGGATCAGGAATCATTGGCCTCACATAAGGTCCATTTTGAATTGAATTCCACATTCATTCCCCTTATTCAAGTTTATTATCCAAAAACCTTCTGAATCTACTTTCCCGTGGAATATAATTCCCTCTTTCAAGAATTAGAGGTCTTTCATTAGCTCCCGAATCTGTTAAAGTTTGTTGATTGGAATTGTTTGAAGTAGACATGTTGTATCAAATGATTACAATGCAAACTTGGATCGTTTTGGAGATAAAGTCTTGTAATCGTGAATTGAACGAGCAATAACAACCTTGTCTTGTATTATAATGAAGTAACTTTGAAGAAACAAAACTTTGATTTGTTACGAAAATCTAAGTAACACTTAAGCCTTGTTACGAAAGCTGAATTATCCAAAATTAGAAGATACGAAACCTCTTAATTTGTGTTACGAAACTGAAAATATGAGATACGAAACCTATGAAATAGTGTTACAAAACCCACCAACTGTGTTACGAAACCTCTGAAACTGTATTACGAAACCCAGTGATTGTGTTATGAAACCTCTGAAATAGTTTAAGAAACCCTAAAACTGTGTTACGAAACCTTTTCCAATGAGATACGAAACCTTCTAACTATGAATACAATGTTACGAAACCTCTATTACGAAACCAAGTCTTATGAAACCTCAACTGTAATACGAAACCTTCTTTATGAAACCCTTAGTTAAGAAACTGTGTTACGAAACCTTCCTTACGAAACTTGTGATACGTAAGCTTGAAGTACGAAACTAAAACCAAGTATTTGATATGAAACCTCTTGTTTACAAAACCACAGTTCTACGAAAGCTTCCACTGTTTACGAAACCAAACGGTTACCAAAAGCTTCCAATTTACGAAACCTCCTTTCTTAAATTCCCAATAACCTCTACTTTTGTAAAATCCAAGAAACGTCTTACTTACGTAAAAACTTAGCTACAAAACCTAGTAAAAGTCTATCAATTTGATTTTAAGCATTTTAGAGTGATAATATCAATGTTATCTTTTCCAAATTGATAAAATTTGTCGTTGCAAAAGCTAGTTTACTGTTTACAAAAGCTTAACTACGTTACGAAAGCTAAGAAATCACTTGTGTATGACAGTTACAAAACCAAAACTACAATACGAAAGCTCAAAACTAAAATACGAAAGCACTTTTCCCGCCTAAAAGTAGTTACCGAAACCTATTTCTTGCTTACGAAAGATATCAAACCTATATTTTTCGATCAAACTCAATCTAAAACACATATTTTTCGTAATCTTTATATTAAACCTACAATTTGATGATTACGAAACCTGTTATTATGCGTTTTAAGATCAAAAACTCATCAAATCATAAATCTAACTCATACAAAACCTACTGTTCATCATACGAAAGCTTGTAGATCACAATTTCACACAGTTAAGCTCGATTTGATTCACGAAACACACGCTAGATCTCTCCCGGTGATAGATACCACTTGTTATATGTCATGTTTGCATAATAGTGATCATATGAAATTTAATAAGAATAGAGGAGAGGAGCTAGAGAGTATTTTCATCATTTTCTAAATTTTCATTTCAAAAGGGAAAATAGAAATGGAAAGGAGAAGTGAATTACCACAAATGTAAAGTCTTGTATAAATACCCCTCCTAGACAGGTATTTATACTTATTTCTTATCCTATTCTATTTTCCTAACTTTAGTCAAACCTTGGTCAACATTACTTAACTTTGACCAAGATAGACTTTATTACATTATAATTCTAATAAAACTATAAAACTAATCAAAACTATACAAAGACCAATTCTTATAATAAAAACACTTTTCTTGAACCCAACACGCGTACTACCGTGCCTTAAAAAATTTGGATCAAGTCATTTAGAATAAAAAAGTACAATAAATAAAATTTGGGAAAACGAACACAAATGACATTCGTATGTGAAACATTACAAAAGACGCCACCCTTCCTGAGCAACTTATTCATGTTTAGCGTATCAATTGGTTAACCATCAAATGAAGAATCCTACTCTTTATGATTTGCCTCCTTTGTTAATGTGAATGCGGAGAAATGTTTTTTTTAAATCACTTTAATGACACACCTTTCGAATATAGTGTGTTTACATGAATTCCAACTCAAGAAAAGCTACGACTTGGTATGTCACACGATTGAACAATATACAACTGTATATGGTCCATGAAAAAATTGTATCTCTAACTCCAAGACTTTAAGAAATCAACAAATACTTTTGAGAATCCACATGAATGTAAAATGTCTTCCCTGTATGATTTTAAATGGCATCATATACAATTAAAGGACCCTCTATTACTAATTACACAAAACGTGTGAGGAAAAATAAATGTTGTCATACGTGATGCGACGTACTGATTTAGAAAAAAACTAAATTCATCACGGGGTTCTCGTTGCATTTTCATACCAATATACTTTTGCAAGAAAAAGTTGTTGTTACTTAAATTCCAAAGCCAAAAAGCACACCACCTAAGAAAAATGATTTCAAGTAAGCGATTTAACTTTCTTTTTGAAACAAGCAGTTTACCAGAATTTTAAGTCAAGCAATTTAATTGTTAAGCGATTTAGTCTATTCGATTTAAGCTTGTTTTAACAACAAGCGATTTAATAGGAAACTTAAGTCTTGCGGTTTAACTTTGTTCTTGAATCAAGAGATTTAAAGTTCATGCGAAATAACAGGTTTGAGCATCACACGAAATAAATAAGCGATTTAAAACTAGTTTTTAAATCAAGTGATTTAAAAATCTGATATAAGTTTAAGTGACTTAAGTTTCATTCAAGCGACTTAACACGGTTACGAATCAAGCGATTTAACTTGTATCAAGCGGTTTAAGTAAGCGGTTTAACATAAAGTAAAATAACCAAGTTCATGCGATTGAAACTTCTACGATTTAAGAACAAGCGGTTTAGGGTTCTTACGGTTTAACATTAAGAGGTTTAGGTTCAAGAGATTTACGATCCTTTAATCAAGCGATTTAAGTTCAATCTTGCGGTTTAACTCTTCATAGTTACAATTTAACTTTTAAACATGTTCAAAGTTTGTTTTTAAGCTTCAAAATTAAGTTAAACTCGGTTATAACTGAGTCTGATCAATAGGGTGCCTTGTTTTGCATGAAAAACAAGCCCTGGCCTGCTTTAATGATATATACCCCTCAAGTTGAAACTTTATTGCACCTTTAGTCCTTAACTAGTTGAAACTTAACGACCGTTATCCAATTCAAACATAACCCTTAACGAGAAATAGTTTACACATTTAGTCCTTGTTAGCCTTGGTACTTAATGACAGTTAACTAAGACAACACATATCCTTTAACGACTTCATAATTTCACTGTTAGTCCTTCGTTAGTTGAAACTTAACAACCGTTATCAAGTTAAACTTAACCCTTAACGTGAAACAGTTTTCACTGTTAGTCCTCGTTTGCCAAAATCAGTAATGACAGTTAACTAGACAACGTTCATCCCTTAACGAAAATTCATTTCAACGTTAGTGCTTAGTTAACGAGCAATCAAAACCAAAATCAAAGCAAACACAATACATCACACTTAAAATGATCCTTCATGAGATTCACTTAAATGATAAATGGCTAGTATTTGGGTACTTGAATGACAAAGTGACTACGGGGTTGATTTGTTATCACTTATTTGAGATTGAAGTGGGATTTCATAAAAGCGTATACTTATTTCATCTTCTATTCTTTCTACCTCCTCAACGAAGATGGCTTGTTTGGGTATTTATGGATTATGGTTAAGACATGAACTATCTAGTTACACCTGATGTTAGGAGTTACATTATAGTAGTCACAATGTATTGCTATTACTTAAAGGAGTTACGTTATAGTGTTCAATCACTACAGTGATAACAAATGTGGTGCCAAACGAAGACTTAATGACAAGAACCAGTTATGTTTAATGCAGGGTTTTCTATAATTTACGCTTTGCACCTAAACCTAAGAGTTAGAAGATCGTT
>BQNB010113959.1:2734-21842 GCA_026074375.1 Tanacetum coccineum
TGGATCCCTAAGCCCAAAACCTTAGCCCACTTCCCTTTAATATAAACCACAAGGGCTAAACTTGCAATTTTTGAAAGATATTTATAACTAGAAAATGAGACAAGAAAGAGAGGGGCTAGAATTACAATTTCCCCAAAGATATAACAGTTTTTAACTATCGAAAAAAGGGCGCGAAACCCTTTTACTATTCACCCGTCGTCCCAAAGTTACCATTGAGTCAAATCAAAGGGGTTTCTCAAATTAAGGGCCAAGAACGTCAATTAAAGAGCTCATAAGTGCAAGCCAAGGGTTAAATCAGTCTTTCCAAGGGATTCATTAGCTCAAGATCAAGCTCAAGTACACGTCAGCAATGGTAAAGCACACAAAAGACGTGGGTTTTGCACTAAACTTACTCACAAAGGAAGCACAAGCTGTCACATCAAGGAATGACAGCTTGGCAATCCTTGAGTGCACACAATTTGATCAAACGGCTATTAATCATTTGGCAATGATTAGAAGATTTGATGGACAGGATTAAAGATTGGAGAGCAAGGCAAGAGGGCCTGGAAGCTTCCCCAAATGCCTATAAAAAGGGTCTCACTCTTCACACACAGATACAGAGCTTAGGTCTTAGTTTTAGCTTAATTTAGCTTTAAATCCTTGTAATTTTCTTAATGTAAACAAGCTTTATTATAATGAAATTTCAGTTGTTTTAATCTCTCTTAAGCTCTTTTACCTAATCTCATAAGCTTTCATTTTTTTCCTATTAAATAAGCTAAAATCCATAAGCTCTCAATAAGCCCTTTTCAGTCTATAAGCTGAAATTGGGTTTAACTAGACTTAATCCTACTTAAACCTTAAATTAGCTTAATATCTTACCTTATTACCTTTGTAAATGAATGAGGAAAGCTCTTGGAAGTTGGTTGCAATGGAGGACCAAATGGACTATACCCTAGCTTATTAATAAGCTAGGGAGCTTGTAGCTGCCCTATTTGGGAACCTTTTGTTGAGCTAAAGGTTTTTTGTAAGTTTCTCTTTAAGTCTCATTAATTTCTTGTCTCTATTTCTTATTAGTTTTAGATTGCTTATTAATTTTGCTTAGTTGCTTAAATTAGTTGCTTAATTGTGCTTATTTCTCTTTACTAGTGCTTATTAGTTATATGTTTTCATCTGTTTTTGCTTAAATAGATATAGATCATTAGTTCTTATTTCTGTCATAAAAATCCTAAAAAACCAAAAATATTAGTGAAATAGTATAGATCTTTGTTTCTAGCTTAATCAGTTGTTGACTCATGTTTAAAATGATAGATATAAGTTTTTTAAAACCTAGTCAATAAGTTTTAAACATTAGTTTTCATTTTTAAAGCTTTTATCAAAACTGTCAAAGTCTTAAAAGGGTGTTTGGCATAAGCCACTTTGACTATCAAAAGTCAAAAGTTTTTGTGCAAACCTTTTGAGACAGCTTAGATTTCAGCTAAAAACATTAGGAGTTGAGTTTTTAGAAGTTAGTTTTAAGAAATTAAAAAGTTATGTCTTATATTAGATGTTCCTGCACCAGGGGAATTGCTTTTTGATTTTCACTTGTGCAAAAATTTGATCTAAGCTTTAAAAGGCTTAGATCTTGCTTGCATTTTATTTGTACACTCTATTTGAGTGTGTCTAAGTGCAGGTTTACCCTTAGGTAACCTGCACTACTTGGTTTGCATTTGTGCAAAGTGCACCAGTACTAACAACAGTTAGTACTGCTGTCACTATTTGCTTAATTTTTAGCTAGGTAGTCTTAGGTTTTAGCTTTTAAGGTTAAAGTAGCTTATAGTATAGACAGAGCTTAATATAGATTAGGACTCAATTGGCATTTTCTAGCTTATTTTCCTAGCTTATTTAGCTGTCAAATTTCAATTAAGAAAACCAAAAAGACCAAAAACAGTAGGATTAGGATCAGTGATTAAATTTTTGATTTCTAGTATTAAGAAGTTGATTTTATGATTTAGTTATATAGTCATTAAGTATTTAAGCTAGTTTGTAAAAGCTTTTAATCAGAAATAGCTTATTGAGAATTTAAGCTTATATGGATTTTGTGCTTTTTGCTTAAGTTTCTTAAGTTTAGCCTTTTCACCTTCAATTTTAGCTAGCTTAATCTGTTTCTAGGTCTATTTACTTTACATTTTTAGATTTAGCTAATCATAAGCTTGCTAGATCACTTTCCCTTTTTTATTTTGAGCTTAAAATGAGCTTGTTACAAGCTTTTAAGTGAAACCAAGGCCAAAACCCCACTCACTGAATCAGCTTATTGATAAACTGTTTTTGAGCTTATTAGTTAGTTTTAGCTTATATTCCTTTTATTAAAAATGCTTAATTTTGTGTTTTCTTTAAGTCCCAACTTTTAGTTTTTCAAAAAAGTTAAAAAAATAAAAAGTCCAAAAAGTGGGGTTTGCCCACACTCGAACCCACGACCTACCACACACAACACACACTCTTTACCACCATGCTACAATAGCTCATCCGTTTTCATTTCCTTTCATTAAACCTTTATACACCTTTTGGCTTTATAAGCTAAATAAGCTGTTAAGCTTATTTCGTAGCTTATTTTATAAGCTACAACTTAGGGCTTATTTTTCCTAGGATTCTCATAGTATAAGCTATTTTTTGTATTTTTTCTAGAATTTTTACTATAAGTTTACTATTTTTTATCTTTTATTTTCTTTAAAAACTTTAAAAAATCATAAAAAATAGAAAATCAATCAGAAAAATAAAAATCTTTTTTATAAAATTTTCTTTTAATATAAAGTTTGTAGGAAAATTAGTTTCACTTTCGTAGGGACTATTTTGCAAAAATTCACTTTTTAAAGAACGGGTTTTCGTTCCCGTTCTCGATTTTAATTTTTATCTCTCGTTTTAACTCCGTTTTCATTCTAGTTTTTTTTAAACTTCGTTTTTAGTCAATTAGAATACATTTTAAAAGAAAATTTTGAATTAGGTGTAATTTTTTAGAATTTAGGTTTTTGGCCTTAGTTTTAGTGTCCCGTTTCGCGTTTTTAATTAAATTTTGAAATTATTCCTTTTTATTTAGTAGTGATAGAATATAAAAAAAATATCTTTGCTTCATTCAAATCAGAATCCAAGCTTAAACCGAGGTTCAATTTCCACAAGTCGTTGGGGAAACACCCGGGTGCTCATAGTTTACCCGTTAAAATATACCAAAACTAAATATTTATAATTATAAAATTTTTGAGAGTGAATTATTTCAAGGGAACCTTGGAATATTCTTAAATGCTCATCGAAGTATCTATGATTTATATATTTTTAGGGTATAAAAACAACCTGCAATCACATTTAAAACCTAAGAAATAATCCAAAAGCTCCTTGAGATTTAATTTGCTCAACCAAGATGCCGAAAATATTAATAGATTAATAAACTATTGACACAGAAGAGAACATTATGCAAATATGTGAAAAAATGTTATTAGCATTATCTCAACAATATCATGAAAATTAATTTTATAGTGCTCCTATTTGTAAAAGAACTTTTTAGATAAAGATTTAGACAATTGAAAATTAGATATCATTTAGTAGAAGAATTGTGTAAAGTTTGCTTAGTAAGACCTATATTCCCAATCATGTGATTTTGTGTAAAATAGAAAACCTAACACAGAAAAAAAATGAGTCAGTCATGGTGGTGTTCCCTTAAAGTTTGGAGATCCCCTTAAAATTAAGGTGGACCACCCTTTATGAATAAGGGGGTAAGCTACCTGTTGAGAAATTTTTTCTTAGATTTTTGATAAACCGTTTTATTGATGATTATCATTTCTTAATAGCTGAAAACTTAATCATTTGTTCCATATTTCTACACTTAGACGTAAGTAGATTAAATAGCTCACGATAAGGGAGGTTTAGTTAGAAAATCGCTATGTTGGTCTCCGATGAGAACCTTTTTCTATAGAGGCTATTTCCTTTTGAACCATTATCGCGAAGGAAAGTTGAAGGTAATCTCAATGTGTTTATTGTGTTCGTGAGAGTTGAACGAGATCTTACTTAAGTCTATAGCCCCTTTGTTATCACACATATTAGAATGTCGTGTCCAACTAACGTCCAAGTCCTAATGAGAGCCTATTTTCATCTATAGGGCTTGTTTATAGTGCCCATTCCGGCGCTTACAATATTACTGCGTCAGTTGTGGGAAGATGGCAAAGAGCCATTTTGCTTCTTCGAAAACCAAGATGTTAGACAACATCTCATAAATGTGCAAACACCAACTAGTGCTCTTGCTCTACTTAATCTCCCGCATGACCGAAATCTGCATACACTCTTGGTATCTAGCGGATCCTTAGAATACATAATCCTAAATGCGTAGATGGCTTTAAATTATCAGAAGATACGTTTAAACCGCTTCTAGGTGAGAGGTTTGGATCCTCTTGAAAGCGTGCTCAAAGGCAAACACAAAACATGATATCGGTACTACTTGCCGATATGTAAATAAACTATCTATCAAGCCCTATATTTGGTATTATCTACGGACTCACCTTCTCGCCCTCGTAGAGTTTGGTTTCCGTAGACATAAGGGGCTTTATTGGCTTAGAGTCTTCTAGTGTAAATTTTCTATAGCATTACCTTAATATATTTTGATTGATTTAAAAAATAATCCATCATCTTAATTGATATTTATTTTGATAATCCTAAGAAAAAATTTGTTCCCCAACTAACTCATTTCAAACACATCATGCATGATCTTGGCAAAGTCATCACACATTTCTTGACAAGTAGATCCAAATATAATGTCATCAACATATATTTGGACAATAATGAGGTTGGAGTTTTTCTTTTTAGCGAAGAGTGTGTTATCTACCATTCCCATGGAGTAATCATGTTTAATAAGAAAGGCTTTTAATCGATCGTACCAAGCTTTTGGGGCTTGTTTTAGACCATAAAGAGCTTTCTTAAGTCTATAGACATAATTAGGTTTTGCGAAGTCAATGAATCTCAGAAGTTGTGCCACGTAAACCTCCGCATTGATAAAACCGTTAAGGAATGCATTCTTCACATCCATTTGGTATAACTTAAAGTCTAGTGCGCAAGCATAAGATAAAAGTATTCTTATAGACTCTAGTCTAGCTACGGGTGCATATGTTTCATCATAATCAATTCCTTCTTGTTGATTATAACCTTGGGCGACTAACCTAGCTTTGTTTCTAGTTACGATGCCATTTTCATCGAGTTTATTTTTATATACTCATTTTGTTCCTATAATGGTCATATCCATGGGATTTGGGACTAGTTCCTAAACATTATTTGTTTTAAATTGGTTTAGTTCCTTTTGCATGACCATTACCTAATTTTCATCTTTTAATGCCTCATTTATATTTTTATGTTCTATTGTTGAAATAAAGCAAAAGAAATTACTTTTGTCTTGAGCTTGTGACTTAAATTCTAATGACTTAGATAGCCAATACCTGTTTTTCTAGGGGATGATTTTAAGATTCCTTTAATATTTACAATTTGATTATTTTCTAATGAAATGTCTTCAAGATCATTGCCTATGGGTTTTGTTTTATCCATACTGGTTTAAGACTTTTTCGATGCAAAACTAATCCTACTTCTATGTTAATTATTATCCACTAACTCACTTTTTATCGTCTACGTGAGTTCGTGGCCATAGAAGATTTCCATTTCATAGTGGTTCATAGATAATCCATGTGAAAGAATGGTTCCTAATGAACAAATTCTTTTAGAACTAGAAAGCCAACAAATAGCATTTCTAGTGACTACCATATTTCCTAACTATCACTAATACTAAGTATATCATATACCAATCTATATATTACGTAATTAGAGAGTGAGACGTACCTTAGCCTTCAAGAGAAATAACTTTAAAATCTTAATGTTAGCAAGCTTTAAGTATGAGGATTTATGGAAATCCTATATGAGTTCTTCAATTTGTTCGACGAACGCCAAATGATGCATGTAGATGATTAACCTCAGAAGATATGATGAATTAGCCATTTGGTCCCCATCGTTTCATGAGTCCGAAGTTATTGTTTCCAAACATGTTTTGCATTTGATTCGGACATATGCACGGTGAACATCTTCCACATTGAGTAAAGCTTGGTTGGTGTGGATGATTTCACATTGTGTGATTAGTGTTAGAGTAATTTGGTCTACCTTGGTCTCTCCTAGGTTGAGGTGTTTTGGAACGAGGATGAGAGTTTTCCTGTCTTCTCGGAGGAGGTGTTTTAGACCTCATTGTGGGTTTAGTAAATCCGACTCAGGGTTTTAAGGAAGGTTTGTAAAAACGTTTTACCTCATCATCACTTACAATAGGAATTTTAGTATTGTTTATAAGTATAAATTTTGGCTTTGAGCTTGGGTTTGATTTTATTAATTTTTCTTTCGACTCGACCTCTTGAGCTCTTACAAAATTTAGTTGTTTGGTTTCGCTAGGTGACCCTTTGGTAAAATTAAATCCTAAACCGGATTTATCTCTAGAAGGTTTTTGAGAACTTATTATTTTCTTAAGTGAGTGACTAACTATCATATACATTAATTTAGCTAGATATTTTCTTTTCAAGCTATCTCATTTTCAAACCTAAGATCTTACATACATTTACATATCTTCATTTACTTCATTACCTTTTCTAACCTTCAGATAATTTATCTTTCAATTCTAGAGCTTCATTTCTATTTTATTTTAGCTTGTTTAAAATTTTATTTTAGCCATGACTTTTAGTCCTATTTTGCATAGTCTACTATATTCACTATCTAAGTTATTTTTGTCTAATGATGATTGGTCATCACTAAAGTATTCTGTTTCGAAATTACCTACATTGGAAATCTTTAGCCAAAGACACTTTTCGTCCATTGGGTCTTCTCCTCTTCATCTTTCGTCCTATCATTCCAAGATCTCCAACAAACGCTATTTAGATTTTGATATCCTGATATTCGGACATTTTCCAATGAGATGAATATGGATCCTTCACCTTAAAGCATTTTCTTTTCGCCTTTGCCATTTTTGTTGTCTTTATTTCTTTGGAATGATTTTCTTTCTTCATGTGGTTGTCTTACGAATCGTCCTCGTCTTTTGAAGAATTTCTTGAAGTCTCTTACGGCCATGGCGTATTCTTCATCTTTACTATCAGAGGTTGACTACATCATCCATCACTAGATTCTTTCTAGCTTTTCAAGGCAATAAATCTTCTTTGTTCTCTTTTGCTTTTTCAAAAGATTTTCGGAATCTTCTAATACTTCTTCCATAACTTTCAAATTTCTAATTATGGGGGGGGGGGGCATCAAGTGGGGGGGTGGTAGAGTTGTTAGATTCTTTGATTCTTCAATCGCCGTGACTTTTGCGCGCCATTTTGGATGTAATGCCCTAAGAAATTTCCTAACACAATTCTTGCTAGAAAAACTTTCATCAAGTGCTTTTAGACTAGTAATAATAGTGTTAAATTTAGCAAAGGCATTATCTATTGATTTTCCGGAATCATGAATTGTTCATACTTTTGAACAAGATCTATTTTGTTAGCTTTGACTTGATTATTACCTTGATGAGTGATTAACAAAGTATCCAAATTTTCTTTGCGGTTTGACACATAAAAAAATCTTCATATTCTTACGTGTAAACCATTATAAATTACCATTTAAGCTTCCATTATTTTATAGACCAAGAGTTTCTTTTTAAGATCAACGTTTTTGTTTATGAAAATTAGCAACTTCATCCTTTTTAGTTTCGGGATTAATTTTAAATATGAGAAAAACACCATTGTAAAGCATGCCAAAGATCTAGATCTTTTGACTTCACATAAGTTTCGAATCTATTTTTCCAATAAATAAATCCATCACTTTCAAATAGTGATGTCTTTAGCAAAAAAAAAAAATTTTTTTTTTTTTGCCCTTTTAAATATTTTTCCGATTCCATAGATCGATTCAAGTTTTAAAATACAATTTATTTTAAAAATCTTGTTTAACGTGGCTCTGATACCAATTGTGAAAAACTATAAGGGGGGTTGAATAGTTTATCGCTTTTTAATTTAAGGTTTTAAAGTGTTTGTAAAAATTCTAGATTCGAATTTTTGTAAATTCAACACTTGCACAATATGAACAATATACATATCTAAACAATTAATAGAATAGTATGAGAAAAATGTAAGACAAGAGATAAGAGTAAGAACAATCAAACCACAACGCGAGGATTTATAGTGGTTCGGTAACGAAGCACCTCTTCGCCCTACTCCACTCCTCGAGCATCTAACTCGAGAGTTTTCTTCACTATGTCAACAAGCTCCCTTATGGCGGAGAAAACCTTACACAACTTTCGCTTATCTTGATTTCCGACACTAAGCTAGATGTCGAGTTCTAATCTTAACTAGAACCAATCTTCCACAACTTCACAACTTCACTACACAACTTTGCTTCACGACTTGATCACGACTACACAACTTTTTCACACCTTAGTTTTCTTCACACCACTACTTCACTAAGCCACTACTATAATCACACCTAACTAACACTACTAGAAAAGATCACCAAGATCCAACTATACTTACAACAATCACCTAGATCTAACAACTACACAACTTTAGAAGATTTACAAATGATTTACAAGTTATGATATGGATGCAATAAGATTGCAACAACACACAAAGGTGTAATAATTCTTCACTTGATGACAGAAGTATTATCTCTTGCACTTGAGGAATTAAACTTGGATCACTTGGAAACAAAGCTTTATGATTAAATGATCAAAGGATTTTGATGAGATGTGTGGGCTGTTTTAGAACAAAAAGAATGAGTGCAAAAGGTGAGAAAATAGTGAGGAAAAGTCCAGTATTTATAGGACAAACTGGAGGAGCGTCTACCTATGGGCGGTCCCCTTAAATAGGTGGGCGGTCCCCTTAATTTTAAGGGGGCCGCCCGTGTATTTAAGGGGGCCGCCCTAGACTGGGCGCTCCCCAGTTTGTCCTTTTGTGTAGGGAGAATTTTCTGGAACTTTCTAGCCGTTTTAAGTCCGAAAATTTGAATTTCAAAATGTTTATTTTGAATAAAACATTTCTTTTAATTGTAGAAAATGTTTTGTAATGTTTATAAAAATGTTTACAACATTTTATAAAAGTGTGAGGTTGAATAAAAATTTCCTTTGATCATAAAATGCATTAAGCATTTATTTATTCATACCTTTAAGTGATATAATTTTCGAAATTAAAATTTACTACTAATTACTTGTTTACGTTTAATTTTATATTGAACGTTTTTATATTTTGTGATTATCAAAACGTAAAGATGTGAAAAATATTAATAATGTTTTTAGGCATTATTTATATAACACGTTTTATCATCTACTATAAATTCTTCGTCCTAAACCCTTCTTTTCCTTTTACCGTCTTGTTTATCTTTCTACTTGTTTTTTTCGAATTGATGTGCAACCATCTCTAAGGTAAGAGAATACTCTTCTTCTTATTCACTATGAAGAACCCGAACCTGACCAGCAGCAACCAAATCACAAACAAAATGAATATCTATCTCTATATGCTTCGTACATTGATGCTGAATTGGATTAGACGACAAATAACAGTATTGACATTACCATAGTAAACAAGTGTAGCGGAAGACAAATGTGTATCCAGCTCACATAATAAGTCCGTAACCAATAGGTCTCATCAACAGCATTGGCAACACCACAATACTCTGCCTCGGCACTAGACCGAGATAGCGTCGGTTGACGCTTAGAAGACTATGAGAGTAAGTTGTTGCCAAAAAAACACACAATAACCCGAAGTTGAGCGTCTAGTAGTAGGGCAACCAGCCCAATCTGCATCCGAGTAAGCAACTAAAGATGTAGTAAAAGAAGAATATGACTGTAACCCATGATCTAAAGTGTCACGAACGTATCGCAAAATCTGCTTAAGAGCCGAGAAATGAGGCTCTTGAGGATTATGCATATAAAGACAAACCTGATGCACGACATAAGAAATATCTGGGCGAGTAAAACTAAGATATTAAAAAGCACCCGCAAGACTCTAATACCATGTAAAGTGTAAATTGTGAATCAATTAAAATGATAAGATCGATACATAATATACATTACAAACAATAATCTAGAAGCGGGCTTGAGCCAAATATACAAATACAATAACTAGTATATGTCGACTAACAATTAAAACACTACTCTAGCTCGGACACAAAACAATTAAAAATAGAGAAAAGAGAAGTGACGTACGTCACTAAATTGACGCCAAAAGAAGTGGTGGAAGGTTGCGATGTGGTGACGCAAAGGTGGCGGCGCCAAAAGGTCGTCTACGTCAGAAGTAGCCCTAGGTTGCGTTAGTATATCCGACCCTCTTAGTACGGAGTACGGAATATCCAATACAAAGACTAATCAAAGAAACTTGCCGTATGGAAGAAACTGTTTAAAGTCTGGACGACTTTTAGTTTTGTAGGTCCAATACTTTTGACCATGTCCTTTTAATTAGTCAAGCAACTCTTTTTCTCATATTCATATTTTCATGATGTAGCCGGTTTAATAAGTCATTAAATAGCTACGTATTTTTTTATAAATGTACTAATACAAGTTAGGCTCACCCGCGCTTCGCTGCGGGATGTTTGGCGGCCGGTGTTTTCGGTTGGACGTGTTAGAAGGTATATTTTTGTAAAAAAAAAAAATTAACGGTCGTTAAGTAACGACCGATTTCAAGCACTGTTTTGGTGCATTCTAAAAAAAAAAACTAACGGTTGACCGCTAGTGGGGAAAGGGGTATTTTATAAAAAAAAATTAAAATGAGGGTAGTTTTCGTAATTTAACACATAGTGCGAGGGGGTATTTCGTAAATATTTGAGGGGCTATTTCGTAAATAAAAAAGGAACGGGTCGGGGCGGACCGGGTCGGGTCGACCCGACAATACCGATAACTCAAAAAGTGCGAGTGAATATTTTGAAAAAAAAAGCAAAAAAACAATTTAAAAAAAAATTAAAAATGTTCGGACCGGGTCGGGTCAACCCGGTGCATTTAATGCAACTTAATGCACCTGAAGCGCGTGGTTAGTTCTATTGTTATTCATAAAAAAAACAGACCGATGACTCAAAAAGTGCGAGAGAGTATTTAAAAAACAAAACAATTTTTTTTTCTAAAAAAAAAAAAATTTATCTGATTCGTTATTTTATCGAATTCGTGTTATAAAAAACATTTGTACTTGGATGACAGTAAACTTTAAATTTATATATAGATATTCAAACAAGTAAATATATAAATTACTAGTTCGAAGTTAATCCTCACTTCCGTGAATTTACATTAACTAAAATCGAAGTTCTTATTCCATTTTACACGTACGAAATTAAAATTACTAGTTTGAAAATGAATTTTTATATGATACAACTGATCATTTGCATGCTCTACAAAAACCAACAATGAAGTTATATATATATAACTTTCGGAATGGATTATAAACTTATACATTTATAACTTTGAAACTACATTCAATATCAAGATAATAATCAATCCGTTGAACTAAGACCATTATGGTATTTATATTCTTTGAATTTTAAAAAATAACAAGCGTACAATTTGAAAGCATTTAATGTTCTTCCTATAAATATCGATAAAACATACACCAACATTCATCAACTATTTCTTCACATAAGTAACACTTCAAAAACAACAAATTTTACAAGTTCAAAGATGGCAAGTTTCAATTTGAGCTTGGTGATGTTCATAGCCATGATGGTTGCATCCTCTCAACTTTACACCACAACGGCACAAACTAGGCATGTCGTTGGTGACGCCTTGGGATGGACCATCCCACAAAATGGTGCTGCAGCATACACCACATGGGCATCCCAACAAACATTCACCGTTGGTGACACTCTATTCTTTAACTACACTAATGGTCTGCATGACGTTGCAGAAGTCTCTGCAGCATCATACGACCCATGCACTGCCACTAACCCTATCTCCCTTGCCACCACCGGACCCACCACCCTCACCTTAACCACCCCCGGAACACATTATTACATATGCACGTTCTCAAGTCATTGC
The DNA here is from genome assembly GCA_026074375.1 of Tanacetum coccineum. Taxonomy (NCBI): domain Eukaryota; kingdom Viridiplantae; phylum Streptophyta; class Magnoliopsida; order Asterales; family Asteraceae; genus Tanacetum; species Tanacetum coccineum. The sequence goes on from BQNB010113959.1 coordinate 14,733, forward strand.
CAAATCGGTCAAAAGTTGACGATCAATGTCCTACCTTCCACCACTGCGACTCCTCCATCCACTACACCAATGACACCAACATCTCCGCCACCAACCACCACCCCTACTCCACCACCAATGACACCCATGACACCTAATGAGCCTTGTCCCCCCACATCGTCTCCAAGCTCGAGCCCAACATCGCCACCAACCAGTACCACTGGTGTCACTGCTCCACCACCTGGCAGTGGAGCTCCATCGTTGACCGCCATCGTACCTGCCACTTTCTTGGCAATTTGTCTTGCTCTCTTGAACTATTAAGTTTGTGAACTGAGATCCATTTACACGTATAATTTTGCATGTCTATATAATTTTGTGTTGTTTCGATGTAATGTTTTTTCTTGTATATTTGATGGTTTTGTTGCATGCTCCAGGATTACTGGAATGTTTTTTTGTCCTATACTCTTATGTTTGATTTGTACTAATTCAATAAACACATTATTTACAATTTGCTACGTCTTTATGCAAGCTTTGTTTAAAAATAATTTAGTTATCTTCAATAATAGACAAATGAACACATGATCGCATCGAACACGCATGAACTTTTGAATGAGTGAAGTTTCATGGATTTTGATGGCTGCGTACTCTGATCTTAAAGTGGGTTCTTGGATGTGAACTTACAAGTAGTTTAAAGCATCTAAAGACTGTGGGTGGCGATTCTTCGAATAACACGAAACACAAGAGTGAACATCGCTGTGCCTTATATATGAGACGTTATAGTGCACCCTCTCGTCGCCATGGTCGCTTTATCTGGCATATAGCCAATTAGCCATGCCCACAACGGGCGCTATTTGGCAAAAACAAATTAAATTGTTACCGATGAATAATGGGTGTGACACAACGGCAAAAAAACTCATTTTCACTTATAAATGCTCACTTTTAACTAATAACTTTCAGACATTCAAAGCAAATCACAATTTATATACATGTTCACATACAATTAAATACCCTCTTCCACAAATGAGTAAACAAAACAACGATTGGCTACTTCTCCCCTCCTCTTCGTCTGCTAATTCGAGTTCCCCATGACCCACCACACCATTGTCCGACAATTCTATTAATTCCCAACACCCGCTACGTCCATTTGCACAATATGCAAACCAACAACAATCATTTTTCACAATATGCTTCTCAACAACCGTATTTTCATCAACCAGCTTAACCAAGAACATTTTAACCGAATGGTTTTGTTACAAATTCAACAACAATACTTTGGAGCTCTCTCTGATTATTCACAGTAACAAATAATGTTGCCACTCCAAACAAGGGAACTACCGCCACAATTGACAAAAAACTCACCACCACACTCACCCATAAGTATTTTTAATATTTGTATCGTGTATATAATTCGTGTTGGAGTTTATGACCTAATTAACCATTAACTACACGAGTACGCAGCGGAAAACATATAATCACGTATAGAAAGTATAATCAACAAAGAGATTGATGACGTTTACCTTTTAGCAAATTTTAATATATTGTATTCAAATTTTAGTTCAAAATGTGTTTGCTTTAAAAGAAAGTGAAAAAAAACTGGGACTCACATGCAGATGGTTAACATTCACATAGAAGCAGGGCATAAATTTAACTCTTTCAGTTAGAGGTGGCCAAATAAGCAGGTCGTTTAATGGGTCAAAATGGGGCATTTTTTGTGCCTGTCAAAATGGGTTGAGTTGAGTGGATCTAGATCATTTCTTTATGATTTTACACATTAAAATACACTTTTGGCGGCTTTTTGATCCGTTCTTTTTTATATATTTTTTTTATAAATTTATATTACCCATTTGGCCGATCAGGGATAACTTCTAATCTGGATCTACCCACTCATAAGTCAATGGGTTGAAATTGGCACTTCAACTTTTTGTGCATATAGCGAAGAAATAGGAACGAAAAACCTATTAGTTTGAATCTCTTACTCGTAAATTAGTGGAGCATTTTCTCTATTTGTTTTTCCTTGTGCTAGTTGGGCCTCTTTCTGCTGATTTCATGGCGACTGATTATGATAGATTCTGATATCTGTATATTATCATGACTTATTAGATCTGATGCTCCTTTTATATTGGCAGGAAAAAATGCTGACTATGATACCAAATTAAAGCGCATTGAAGCTGATTTAAAAATTCTAAAATTGCAGGTACATTGTCTCCGTTCTGTTATATCTTTATTAGTACTTGCTTGGCAATCTGTAATTAAGCGTAATAGTTCTTTTTAAACGTCTGACATTTCGAATCGAGTAGATGTCTTATCTCAAATAGGTCAAATAAATAAGTTGAGCCACATATGGAACAGGGTAAATTGGGGTTGATGGTCGCCCGAAGTCTATGTTTGATACATGCGATTATTCTAATAATATTGCATCGTTTTCAGAATTATAATCAACGCTATAATAATTCATAAAGATTTTAAATTCAACAAAGAGTGTCTTTGGATCAATCTAACCCCTCCCATCTATCATATTACAACGATTTTCTGGAGCACACCAACTATACATTAAATTAAATTTATGTCTATCAATTTTATATGTTGCAGCAAGAGATCTCTGAACTCCTCCCCGACGGTGAAGAAACTCAAGATATTGCACATAAACTTCTCCCACCAGTCGACCTTATTCAGTTATGTCTCAAGATTCAAAACAAGCAATTCGCTCTGTATACATTCGACATCTTTGCATGGACCAGTCTCTCCTTTTTAAGAAGCAACACAAGTCTTCTAGAAGAGTGTTGGAAGAACGCAGCCAATCAAGATGACTGGGAGACCATAAACCAGACATCAGTTTCTAAGGGCTTGAGTGATGAGGAAAACTTGGAGGTTCTTAAAGAAACCGCTCTTTTTCAGGCTTCAAGAAGGTGTTATGGATCTGAATCGGAAACTTACGAAGGTGGATTTGAAGAAGTGATTCCGTTAAGGCAAGAAAGTTTAGAGGGTTCTTCTGTGGAAGGAATCTTGATGCAGCATAGGAGTTTTCCAGATGCAGGTAAGTTGATGGTGACTGCTATTATGTTGGGAAGTGTTGTGGTCGATACTGCACCTGAAGACGGTCCTGCGCCTATGGAGTGAACAAACACCAAATTTCCCCCCATGATTAATCAGCTTTAAGTCTCAAAATGTTGCGCTAAGTTGTATTCATTAAGGGCTGTGTGGTTTTTGCTGTTTTTAAATGCAACTGATTCATCCTTCACGTTTTGGCATTGCTATTGATGTGAATGATTTGTGATGAACTGACGTAAACACAGCTTATATTGCAGTAAGTAAAAGCTATCGTTGCACGAAAGGAGTCAGATTGTTGTTTGTTGAATCGTTTTAGCTTTTAACAACACTTGACATTACCACCTGTGATTCTCAATTAGTTTGCGAAAATCTTAAAATTGGAGATGCTGATAGCAATCCCTTTTGGATATTTAAGATAATTTACTTTGCTATCTGTCTGATAATAATGGTTAGTGATGACGTATAGTATGGACCGGCCCACGCATCTACCGGCACTCATACTATCACGGGTCTCGACTACCGGCACGTTGTCCGTGGCTGCTGTATCTTCACAAGTTATCTTTGAAAAATGATAACCTAATTAAATAAGAGAGATGCTTTACTAATTTAATTCAGTTAGGATAATTCTGAATCCCTACGATATCGACCGTGTCTTGGGCCGAAAGTTATGGAAACCATAAGGATTATTTAGCCTATAAAAAGAAGGCAATTGTCATCAATACAGGTATCTGGCAAAAACCATAATTACATTCGATTACTCCCCAAAAGCTATATACTTACTCTCACGCCGGAGTCTAATCGTGCGATCCGCTCCCACGATAAGATTAACGGTGTTTTATTCCTTGTGCAGGGTCCTTCAAACAAGTTCACTTGATACAAGAATAAGGCGCTAAACAAGACCCGACCTAACTTTTATATCAACAAGTTGGCGCCATCCGTGAGACCCAACACTAAGAATTACTCATAAAAATAAGCGCAATGGCTAACACAACCCCCATTGTGACCACAGTCACGAAAACTGCAACCAAAGAAAAGACGCCGAAGGAAACTGATGCCGCACCCAGGGTGAACATCCTAGACTTCTGTGAGGAACATTACGAGGATATCTTGCCGGTTATTATGGATAAGATTCATCGTGACAAGCGAAAAGAAGTCCATACTAGGCTGGACTTTCGGGATAATACCAAGAGAAGTCGAAGAATACGAGAGGGCTCTCAAAACTCAAGCGCGGGGACCTTGTCCGCAAGGTACCGTAACCCGTCAGAAAGGCCCAAGGTGAGGGATCGCTTGAAATACAACGATGGAAACATATTTGGCCGGCTAGGTCATCGGAGGCAGAGCGCATTTGATCGACTTTGCGACACTTACTCGCCAAGCACAACTAAGTCCGGGCTGAACAGGGCAAGCTCTAGGGATCATTCTCACAGTAGAGGTCGCCCTCACAGACGGGACTCTTCTCTTAGCAGGGATCGTCCTTGAAGTAGAGACCGCTCCCGTGGCATCGAAGAATCATATGGTAATACCTGCTCCTTCTATAGGACAGGGGCTAGACATGGGTATCATTTTCGCGACAATGATCGCCCTTGTATCATGAAAAGAGGAAGGGAAAGTGAATCTCCATTATCTCACGTATCGGAGAGCGGCACCAGCGATGGAGGACACTGGAAGTCAAAGTCAAAAAGGCACAAGCCTACGAACGAAGACGACTTAGCAGTGCCATGGTCATGCGAAGAGGTGGATCCATTCACACCTCGAATCCGCAATTTCAAAAGTTCGCGAAAAACACGATTGCCTAATAACGTGAAAACCTATGACGGGACAGGAGACCCGGAGGATCATGTAAAAAAATTTCAAGCCGCAGCATAGGTGGAACGCTGGGCAATGCCTACGTGGTGCCATATGTTCAACTCTACCCTAATAGGGACCGCGAGAGTGTAGTTCGATGAGCTCCCTCCGGAAAGCATAGACGTATACAAGGACCTCAAAGCGATCTTCTTAGCATATTTCATGCAACAAAAGAAGTAAGTAAAAGATCTAGTGGAAATCCACAATATCAAGCAGAGGGATGGAGAGACCATCGAGGATTTCATGGAGCGGTTTAAAGTTAAAACTGGACGCATGAAGGGGGCCCCTGAGTGCATGCGAATCTCTGGATTCATGCATGAGGTTAACAACCCTGAGTTGACAAAACACCTCAACGAACACGTTCCAAATACCATGGAAGAAATGATGATAGTCATCACTGCCTTCATACGAGGAGAAACTGCAGCCGCTTCCAAAAAGAAAGGTCACGCACCGTGGAAACCACAAGATCAGCCCAAAAGACATGTTTCCGAGCGGAAATTTGATTTCCGAGGTCAGTCGAGGGAGGGACAGGGGTCTAGCAGGTTTACCCCCTTACCAAAATGCCCAAAGAAATTCTCGCGGCCGAAGCAGGAAATTTCAAACCACCACCACCCATGGTAACCCCGGTGGAGAAGAGAAGCAACAACAAGATTTGCGACTTTTACAATGATAAAGGACACAACACGGACGAATGTATGCAGTTAAAAAACAGATTGAAGAGTTAGTGCGAGCATGAAAGCTCTCACATTTAATTAAAGAAATTAAGCAAGGTCGAGATCAAACGAAGGTTGGAAAGAAGGAAGCCCCGGCCAAAGACAAGTCCCTGTCAATCTATATGGTACAACCATGGCATAGAATGATAAGGCAGAAAGTGACCCAAGCTTTGCCCGTGTCAGCGAAATTACGTTCCCACCATTGACTACCACCAAGGGCACAGAAGGTCCGCTTGTTATAGAAGCGGAAATTGGCGGACACATGATCCACCGCATGTATGTAGACGGGGGTTCCTCAACGGAAGTGCTCTACGAGCACTGCTTCAACCGGCTCCGACCGAAAATCAAGAACCAAATGGTCCCGGCAACGACATCGTTAACCGGTTTTAGTGGAGAAACTATATGGCCGCTGAGACAACTTAGGCTCTTGGTAACAATAGGAGATGCAGATCATTCTACTAAAGCATGGATGAATTTCATGATCGTAAGGTCATTATCACCGTACAATGGTATCATTGGAAGACCTGAAATAAGAGAAATTCAAGCAGTACTATCCACAGCCCACAAAATGCTTAAGTTCCCGGTCGACGAAGGAATAGTCACCATCCGTAGCACTATCTTGATACCCGCTGAGTGCGCCACGGTGACCACATCGTCTAAGAAGATAATCAGAGAGGATGAAGTCCGTCATGAAAATTTTAAAGTAGCTTTACATCCGAATTTCCCGGATCAAGAAGTGGCAATTGGGGGGGCGCTATCCGCGAAAGGACAGACGAAACTATGCTCACTCCTGAAGGAAAACTTGGATATATTCGCATGGCAGCCGACAGGCATGACAGCAATACCGTGATCAGTAACTGAACATCGGCTCAATATCCAGGAAGGATATTCGCCTGTTCGACAAAAGAAAAGGGGCTGTTAATACAAATAATGCCTAAAAACGTTATTTATTTTTTTCGACCTCTCAATGTTTTGATAATAACAAAATGTAAAAACGTTTACAATAAAAATAAACGTTTACAAATTATTAAATGTAAAATTTTATTTCTAAGATTAGTGACCACTTAAGGTATGGACAAACAAATTAATTAAGCACGATTAGTGATCAAGAACATATTTTTCTCTTAATCCTCACTTTTAATTCTACAAAAGTATTTTCTTAAAAATACATTTACAAAATATTCTCTAATAAAAATAAAAAGTTTTATTAAAAACTTAAAATTTGAAATTCAAATTTTCCCCCAAAACGGAAACTTCTACACCAGATACAACCTTCCCCACAAAAAGACAAAAAAAGGAGCGGAGTCTAGGCGGCGGCCCCCTTATAGGACTGGCGGCCCCCTTATATATAAGGGACCACCGGGACCGCCCTCAAAGAGCCGTTGGGATTCCCTGCCTATAAATACCGCTTCATTCCCAGCTGAAAAAGAATTCCTCTTTGTATGAAATTTTTTAGTCTTTTCTTTCTCTCTCTAAACCTTCTTTCTCTCACTAAAACTCTTAATCACTAACATACTTAGATCTT
>BQNB010113960.1:0-17943 GCA_026074375.1 Tanacetum coccineum
AACGGTACTAACTTATTTCTACTATCGGTACTAACTAACTGATCAGTACTTAACATTTTGTACTGTCAGTACTAACTATTAATACTGTCGGTACTAAGTTAGGAAAACGTAATTCCCAACAAAGTACGTTCTAATTCTCCATCCCCCACTTAAATTATACAATGTCCTCGTTGTATAGATAAAATAATTAAATAATAAGGGAAAATAGAATTCGAACGGAAAACTCCATGAGGTTTTGCTCGTGATAATTCTCCATGATGAGTTCTTGAGCAAAAAGTGTGTTGACTAGGGCTTCAGAATGCCCGGATAAGTTCAACACAAGTGTTTTTCAGCATATACCATATCATAGTTTCAGCAAGGTCCTGTAAAAAGGTTAGAAGACAAGTGCAAATTCTATCTCGCTACAATGGTACAAGAAAACAATTAAACACACAAGTGTACAGGGATCAATACGTCGTATCTCAAACCCAAAGATACACCGTATTGTTCCTGTAGAAACACTTAAATTACTTGAAATTAAATAATTAAGTTTTAAAACGGATAACATCCAGATATGCATACGCCGTATCCAATGGGGTTCGATACGCCATATGTAATGTCTGGGAAGACAAACTCGTGAAGAAAATTAAAATTCAAAACAATTTATGCGACAAACAATTTTAAAATGACCATGTTGGTCTTCACGAGAAGCACTTTTGTTTAAAGTGGTCTTTAAGTTGGAACCTTTTTTCCTTTTTAATTTCACTATCCTTAAAACAATTTGGGGTCGAACGGGATGCCAAATGGCATATACAAATTCTTGATTAGGAAAATGAATGGCATCCCTTTGTTACAAGTCACGATATTAACACATAATTCCTTGATAAAGGTTTTAGTTTTGAAAATTTTATTAGATGTATCATGACTTGTTTCCAAAAGCTTATTTGACCTTAGTGCATAGGCACCATCATCGGTATTTATTACATTAGGTAATGGTACGACAGACATATCCCCCGAAGATTGCTCAATATCGATTTCATCAATATCATTGTCCTTATCCGATTTTAAGTCATCGGGATAGATTACGTTGAAAGGAAATAGATCATTAAAGTATAAAACGTTTTGTTCCTTTTCATCACATTCAGACAATGATGTTTCATTTTTAAATTAAATTCATCGATATGCTGAGGACTTACAGTAGGTTCAATTAAGAAATCTGATTTAGACGTTAGAGCATCATTGTAAACAATGGCTGGAAATTCATTCTCAAAATCTTTAAAGAAGTCTAAATCATTAGAATAACTGACCTCAGGCTCGGGTGTCGAAAACAAAGGCATATTGACTTTATCATTATCATTTTCAGAATCCGTTTTCAAATCGTTGACAGAAATTATTTTATAGGAAAATGAATTTTCGTCATAAATTACCGTGTAATCTTCATCGTCAGATTCGTCAAACGATATTCTAAAGTCAATTTTATTGTCGTTAAGAGGACTTACCGTGGGTTCACAGGAGAGTGCTGCATCAGACGTATCATCAAAGACTATAGCTGGGAATTCAGATTCGAAGTTGGTGAAGCAATCGTCATCATCTTCATAATATTTCACCTTACCGTATGTGGCAGTTTGCCAATTGAACGTTCGACCAGCCCTTTGAGCTTTTTCCTCTTGAAGTCTGATGTATTCCTCCATAGTGATGTTGGGGTCGTCCATTATACCTGTAATAAATTATCTAGGAAAGAAAACTTGTCAAATAGCTTAATACGCCGTATTCAGTAAACTGAATACGCCGTATTGATGATAGAGTCGAATACGCTGTATTGATTTGAAAAAAATTATACGCCGTATCCAACAAGATGAATATGCCGTATTGAGTATTCGACTCAGAATGTTATAGCAGGCTATAATAATGCACACAAACACACAATATGCAAAATATACAATACAGGAAATTAAACACACAAACAAGCACACAAATATGCAACTTAATCTAAACTAAAACACTAATAAATAAGAATTAAACAACTTCACTCCCCGGCAGCGGCGCCAAAAACCTGATGTGTCGTTGTGTAGGTGTTATTTTATGTATAAAGTTTTAGTATTTATTTTATGCCGTCTATACCTAAAAATAACACTTTAACGGGCAGTGTACCCGGTCAAGATGTAGCTTCGTTGGTAAGTAGGGTGTCGAACACTAAGAGTGGAAATTTAATCCTATATTCTATCAGTATTTTAATTAGTTTATTTACTGGTTAAACCTATGTTATGTACGTTGTCTAAAGATATGGGGGGTTTGCAGCCTGAGAGACTGGCACAGGTTTGGTGGAAACAAATACCAATTCAATACACAATAAACACAAAAGAGGAAGATTAGAAGATAGAAAAGCGGTACAAGCCAAATGATAGAAAACTGTATTAGCCATTAATATTAAATATGGTTCAATGAGGTTTGTTTGTTTTAGTGCAATGATTTACTTATCTCGAAGCGGCATATCATTCTTAAGACTTAGGCGGGACATCATCCTAAGACCTAGACATAATTAATCCTGTCACAATTAATGCATCCGCATAAAGCATCCTTTAGTTTAATTATAATCTATCTTAGAGAATTAAAGCAGTGGTGATCCTGTTAAAACTCTAGCCCAACGGGACTTTACCCACTTATTGTTTGAAGGTGTTTTATATACTGGTAGTCCATTATTCCAATCTTTATTAGTTAATTAAGAGCATGATTGCCGAAACATAAAACGGGTACCTATCGTCCAACTAAGTCTTCATTAATCAAAAGATAATTAGATTAGTACACGTTATTGTGATCCTATTGTCTGTTATATGAACACGATATGGAGAGCTATCCCAATATCTAGATTACTTGGTTCGTAACACTAGACCCAGTTGAATGAAAGTCGCATATTCAAATAATAAACAAGTTGTGAGAGTGATAAACATAATTAAACAATCAATGATAAATTAAGAAATCAATTTTTAAAACAAACCAAACATTGAACTTTCATTAAGATGTAATACCTGAGGTATTAGCCACAAAGATGTAATTATTCAAGCGTAATCAACAATTAAAAATCGAATGGATAAGAGGGAGTAAAATTACACGATGGTTTTATGGAGTTCGTGGATCAATGCTTGACCTTTATGGCTGATCTTCTCTTCTAAAATTCGTCTCTGATGAGTATGTATTAAAGAATATGATATTGCATACCTGAAATGATTTTGAGCAATTATTTATAGTTGCTGAAAAATACTCGATACGCCGTATCTAGTAAGGTCGATACGGCGTATTGGGCTGGATTCCTTGGAGTGCGCGCTACGTTTGTCATAAATCTTTGATATCATTCCCAATTTACTTGATTGACTGTATCTTCGAATAGTTATCTTCATGGATACGGCGTATGTAGACAGAGTGAATACGCCGTAGTGGGAATTGGTCAAGCACGTTTTCTTGTGAAGTATTGGCGTTGATACGCCGTATCTCCTTAGTTGGATACGGCGTATCGGTGAAAATTCAGCAATCTTCAAATGTCTTTGTTTTAGCTCCAAATTACGCGCCTTTTAGCGTGTCTTCACAAAACACTCCTGAATTACTGCATTTATCAACTTTAAAGCAATTAAGTACCAAATAATGCAATAGTTATATAAAAGTGGGCAAAACAGATGGGATAAATGATATAATAAAGTGACGTTATTTGATGTCATCAGGCTCCAGTAAGGTACTCTCCATCAGCAAACTATTTGCTACTGACAAAGAATGGTGAACCAGTCTTATTCAGAAGCCTTGAGTAGCAAAGAATCCATACAGTGGAAGAAGGTTATTATTGAAGAGATGGTTTCACTTGAAAAGAACCAGACGTGTTCCTTAGTCAGAATATCAGCAAGAAAGAAGGCATCACAAAGATTGTGGATGTTCAAGGTTAAAGAAGAGCAGAATGGCAAGAAAAGGTACAAGGCTAGATTGGTAGTTAAGGGTTTTCAACCAAAACGGGGGGTAGACTACAATGAGATCTTCTCTCCAATTGTGAAGATGACTACAATCAGGTTTGTCTTGAGTATTGTAGCTGCAGGAGCCTTCTTATGTGGGAGCCTTGAATGATACATCTACACAGCACAAAAGCGAAGGTTTTCAGCTAGCTGGGCAAAAAGAAAACCTAGAGTGAAAATTGAAGGAAATTATGTACGGACTGATTCAAGCACCGAGGCTACGGTACTTGAAATTTGACAATTTTATGCAAAAGGATAAGGTGCGAGTAATGTGCCATGAACCAATGTTGCTACTCTAAGTAGATGGTTCATCCTGCATTAGACAACTGTTAAAGGTTGATGACATGTTGGTCGCAGGCTCCGACATGGCAGAGTTCAACAAGCCTAAGTGGTAGTTTCCCTTAGTGTTCGAGATGAAGGATAGATGCTCTAAGAAGCAGGTGCTTGGTTATGTGCTTACAATTGGTGTAACAACAGTCGAGTGGGAGTCTAGACTACAAAAGAGTATCTCTATGTTAACTATAGAAGTCTAGTTTATGGCAGTTGCATAAGCAAGCAGAGAGTTGATATGGTTGAAGAAGTCTCTTAAGAAGTTAGACCGAGCTCAGGCAGAAAGTGTTTAATACTGTGACAGAGATACTAAGAGTTCGATTCATCTTGTGAAGAATCTAAAGTTTTGCAGTTGGGTAAAGCTTGTTCGGATATTAATAAGTGAAGGGTCCTTATCTTTGTTGAAGATTCTTGGAATGAAGAGCCTTGCAGAGACGTTCACCAGGTTGGTGATGAAAGAGAAGTTGAAGTTCTATGCATCTTCAAGTGGCCTCTGAGTGAATTGATAACGGAGGATGGTTTTTTACCAGAGAGAGGTTATTCCTAGTTTAATGATGTTAGTTCAGGATACCTTGTATCGAAAGTCTCCTAGCCCTGTGTGTGGTTAGTGCAGCGTGTTCCGTATGTTAGGCGGTACAGAAAGGTTAGAGCAGTAGCATTTTTAAAGGGAAGGTGGTTCGAAGTTTACAAAGATTACTTGAGACGGAGAGCAGTTAAGTGATCAGCCTCCAAGTGGTAGATTGATGAGTTTTGAAGACTGATATAGGCCCCGATGTGTGTGGCACAGGTGGTGCAACTCCAAGTTAATCCAGATTCAATGATAGGTCAGGTAGAGCAGATCACGCCGTTCACATAGTGTGGGACAGGTGTCCAACGACTCTATAACATGTTGCGTCATGTATCGTTGGAGGGGAGGCTTATTGTAGTACTGGGTTTGAGGGGAGGATTGTTGGGTGCAAACCCAATCCCACATCGGTAGAATATGTAAACTGAAGATATGTCTCACACTTATAAATACCCCCTCATTGTAATTGTAAACTTGTATCTAAGGATCTGGGTGTGTGTGTTTTGTACCCCGTGCAGTTTAGCACGGGTCGTGCAGTTGGCACGATCGTGCAGTTGGTGCGATCATGCAGTTTGCAGTTTAGCTCAAAGCTTAATAATATCTCTCTGGTTTGATCCCCGTGGACTGCCACGACTATCCTAGTCGTGGATACCACGTTATATCTTGTGTCGATTATATTCGGCATTTACTTTTCGTAAGCCTTGTTTGTATTCTTTGTTTGTTCGAGTGGTGTGTGCAGGAGCTATATACCGTATAGAGGTCTGTACAGAGGTGTGTGCAGGTGCGATATACCCTAACAGGATGTTTGATAGATGGGCAAATGGTCTAAAAATGCATCAAAGTTACCCCTTTTTTATTTTGTAGGCATTCATCTTTTAATTATTCTTTTGTGTGCCTGGAATATGCTAATCTCCTATTGTAAATCTGACGTGGCACCTTCTTAATCCTTTTCCCCGTTTTTGTTTTTAGCCAATGTTAGATGTTGCCCCTAAACTTTTAACTTTTGACATTTTCACCCTTTTACGCTTTTAAACTTTAACAGCTTACACACTTTTTTATTTATCCCTACACTTTATTTATTTACATTTTCCACCCTTTAATACTACAAAGTTAATTGATTTTCAAAAATGATAATAACAAAAGAAACTCCAGTGCCTAGACATTTCAATGATCATAAATTTATGCATGACCATCAATTAATGCCCGTATGATGTACAAAATGGGATATTTTATTGGTGGTTCATTCATAAACTGTTAGCTTTCAGCTTAGTAGTACCAACCTAGTAGTAATGAGTTTTGTTCAAATATTACAGACCCATACATAGTTATTGTTTACCAACCTATGCCCTCACATGTACAAAATGGGCATATTAACAACTGTTTCCACACCAATCAAGATTCAAGGCAGTGTTTTGACTACTGCCTTGTTTTCCTAACTTCCTTTGGAGGATTTTTGCACTTGGCATCCTCAATGCAGCTTGCTGTGGTTGTTCTTGTGGCTGCACTTGCTCCTGAGTTTGTTCTTGGGTTTGATCCACTTAAGTCAGGTCTATCTCAGCTTGATATTCAGTCTGCTCCACTTGGTCTTCAACTTGTGTCTGCTTAGGTTCATGTTGAGTCTGTTGTGGTTCAGCTTGAGTCTTCTCTGGTTCATCTTGACTCTGCTTTGGTTCATCTTGCAATCCAAACTATTTAGCAAAGCCAAAAGTCCTAACCTTCTTCTTACCTTGTCTTTTTTGTGTTCCAACAGTTGACACAAGTTTCCTTTTTGACCCACCAACACCTCTACCTTTGGACCCACAAGCACCTCTACCTCTTGACCTACTAGCACCACTAGATCCACCAGCCTCTACCTATTGACCCACTAGCACCACCACACCTACCAGCTCCTCTACCTCTGTCCAGAACAATTGCCTAAACTCTAAACCAGGGTATTATCTCCTAAAGTTTTCATAAATATGCCTTGCATATTGCTTGTGCTCAGCATTTGGCATGACATCTTTAACAGCTTTAATAAGACCTTATACAAATGAAATTAGAACTAATATACCGGTTAGGAAAGTTTATAAAAGATATAATTGCTTACCTTATGTTGATCAGACATTAGAGTTAGCCCATTGCCTCTGCTACAACCCAAGTCTTCTTCCAACAACTCTAAAAACCAAGTCCAATTGTCTTTGTTTTCAACATTTACCACTGCCAAAGCCACTGGATAAATGTGGTTATTACCATCCCTACCAATTGCTGTAAGTATTTCACCTTGATTAGGTCTTTTAAGAAAACAACCATCCAAAGCAATTATTTTCCTACAACCTGCCAACTTTATAATAGACCCAGGATTGGAATCTAAAATAGCTTTTCCATAAGATCTAAGCATAGAATAATGTTCACCAACGCTCTTTTCATACTCTGTCAATGCATACTTCTTAGCATTTACACATTGATTGAGACTGACCTTACACTTATACTTTTTCATCACTAAATCAGCTATATCACACAACCTGATATTTGGGTTAGCCCTAATCTTATCACCAAAGATTTTTGCAATCCACTTATAGTTGACCAATGCACCAAAGTTGAAATTCCTAACACATGTATGTTCATCTACTAAGGATATGCATTGAAAAGTTTTTTCAGCAGTCATCCACCTAGCATAACATCTCCAAGGACATTTAGGCAAGGCATCACTACTAGCACAAGGGTACTTGGTCTGCTTTCTTTGTTTACCTTTCTCGGGAGCAGACACCCTAGGTGGTCTTTGTCCACACTTTGCTACCACCCTTTCTTCTCCACTCCTTTCATGCCACAAAGAGAAACCATTTGCCAAAGCATAGTAGGTTAGGCACTCTTTGAACTGGGCAACACTTGTATACTTTTCACCAACCTGCAATATAAACATATATATGTGTTAGTATACATCATTTGATCATTTAAAAGATAAACAAACATTAAAGTTGTGTCTGCTTTTACCTTTGGTTTCCTTAGTCTCCAGTGTGTAGTTTCATCATACATTGGATACCTCTCCACATGTTTTTCAACAGAAATGAAAGGATCTTCAGTGATTCCATCTTTATCAGTAGTCTTAAGACTTTTTAGCAGCTCATTCATATAAATATCATGTTCCTCAAAAATCTCTCCTTTAAAACATTATCTGCGGCATTACTGTTTTCTTCATTGTGGCTCATTCATTTCCTTTTATCTTTGGTTTATCTTTTGCTTTTGCCTTTGCCTTTCTATTAGGCTTTCATCCTATTTCTATGTTGAAATTAAATTCATCATCACCAGGACTAGATAGTTAACTGTTTTTTATGTCTGATAGTAAATCTTCATCATCATCTCATTCTCCTGTCTTAATGTCAACTTTAACAGTACATTCCTAGTTTCAACAAATCTGATTGCATCTTCTACTAACCTATGCTTTTCTTTGTCTTTAGTCCTTAGTCATAGCTTAACACCCTATGTAGTACTATCCTACTTCAAACACCCTCTGTAGTACTAGTCCCTAGCTTTCAACAACTCTGTAAGACTAGTCCTAAAGCTTTCAACACCCTTAGTTTCAGCCTCCATCTCAGCCCAATCAACCATTTGTCTCAACAGAAAAGTCATTGCAATACCTCTTTTTAGGAGGGCCTATTTTCTAAGAAACATAAGCATCCATCTTAGTTGTAATAGCTTGACTTAAATACTCTGAAAGATCCATATCTAAGTGATTAAGATAAAGATTTAAGGCCTACCAATTGGTTTCTTCAACATCAACACAATGTAGAGGTCGACCTATCATCACTTACCCTAACTAAACCCCTTTCTAAGTCTTGGCTTGGTACTTGGTAATACAAACCTTGAAAGTAGCAGCCACACGTTTCTTTTTAAAATTCAGCTAACTGTTCATACGGCATCCTTGGAACAACAATTTCAAGAATGACACCATCAACATAATTTAACGGTAAATGGGTAAAGTAACCATCATTATGAACATCAAATTGATGCAGGTCGGTACCAGGGATCATTCTGATAGATTAAACAAAAAAAATTAGGGTTCTTCAACAAATTAAATTAGGGAAAACTCACCCACAATCGATTAAAAAAATTAGAAAAGTTAATGAATTAAGACATACCTTATTACATAAATTAGGTTTCTTGGAGTATCTGGCAATTACGAAATTTCCAGAATTGATGATTTTAACAATTAGGTTTTTTTTATCGTTGTTGTTGTTGTTGTGTGTGTTTATGTTTTAGATGTTATAAGAAGGCAAAAAACCTTGTACTTTGTTTTTTGACAAAACGGACCCCTCAAAGTGTATAACGGGAAAATTATAACGAAAAACAGGGAAAAGGGGTTAAAAATATGACACGTCAGATTATTACTAATCATGGCTACAATAGGAAGATTAGTATATTCCAGGCACACAAAAGAATAATTAAAAGATAAAGGAAAACGGGGTAACTTCGATGCATTTTTAGGCCATTTGCCCTTGATAGATTTGTCTCATACCTTATAATGATAACATCTTAACGTTTATTGTTTGATGTTTGACGTGCTACCATAATAATCCACCTATGTTGCAACATATCTCGTGCATTAATCCTTCACTATAGTGTTACCGTTTACAAATGCTTAGTTGGGATAATGTGATTCAGGCCACTCCAACAAGTTTTGAGATGATATCGAGCAATTTTTTTCATTTTGATCCATTTCATTGAGCTAGAAGTAGGGGTATAAAGGCCATTCAGTGTAGTCTTTCTAGTGATAATTAGTTTGTAGTATAAGATACATATCAAACACATTGTTGGATCTCATAGACGGATTAAGGAAGCACACTATACTGATTTCTCAGTTAAGTCGTTTAACCCGTGCTAGATGAGAGACTGCTTGAACGATAATTATTTGGATTATATGGCCACTATTAAATAAGAATAAAAAACTAAAGAACACTAACATCAAATGGCGTGACCTGCAAGAATGGTTATCTTTGTAGCACGTATTCTAATGTCTTTAATGTTAAAGTTACTTAGTATATATTTATGTATTTAGTTTGGGTCAAAACTATGTTTAGTTTAAAGTTTGGGTCGGGCCAGAAACAAGTTAGCCAAACAGCCTGTGATAGAAACGGTTGTGATTGGCAGTTAATGTTCTGACCATTGCAACGGTCAGATTAAGGGTCATGTCGATTAGTTTGTATATATTGGTCTTAGAGTCGTTGTAAAACAAAAATACATTCCATTAATCCAATTCTACAGTGTTTACAACAATTGTTATTGTTATCTGTTTGTTCCTGTTAAACTAGATTCCAAACACACCCTGTACACGCACAAACCAGTATGGTTAATTACAAACATATTCTTGAACATGATTGGCGATTTGCGAGACAAGACAAATCGAATTTACTACATTGGTATCAGAGCCAATGGTTCAAACCATGGGAGAAAACAACACGAAATCACTCGGACGATTTCGCGATACGATATTCCTTGACTTGAAAACGGAACCTGCACGAGTCCATCAACTTCGCGAGAGAGACACCCCAAGTCGCTGCAAACTCTTACTGTATTACTCAATTTCTGACTCTTATCACAACACCCTGATATCAAGACTCTACCTCGTGTTGGCACCACATGTCTAGTCTACTCTCTTCGCGCGAACACCTAAGAGCGCACAATAGCTGAGAGAGTTTATCAGCTAATCACAAGCTTCTACTGCTAGCACATCAGCATAGATCCATATACACTCGCTTCGTAAGTTCTAGCTCCAGTTATACGTATTTCAAACACCAAATCACACATACTCCGACCAACCGATCTCTTGCGATGTGCGATCACATGGCGTGGACACAACATGTGCGTAGACTGAATCTATCAACATTCTTATTGTCTCACAGAGAACAGTGGTCGATACCAACTTATTTCACATCATGTGCACACGTTAATTCAAACCTTTCCATTTTTTTCATAAAGTTGGACTTGTTCCTTATATCTCGTAAGTTCAGCAGTTAATGAATCATTAACTACTTTGTTATGCTAATTTGCAGAGACACATTGGGCAGACTGTTTATGCATATCATTTATTATCATCATTAAAGCATCATTTGGCATAGAAGATACATTACTTTGTATAACTTGCACTGCGTTGTCCTTCACATACTGCTCATACGGAATAATATTACTATCACTCGTATATTCAGCATCTAAGTCAACAACGTAGTTTAGTTGTACATCGTTTTACATCTCGTGTACTTCATGATACTCACCAACACTATCTACATAGTTATCATGATCTTGTACCTCAGATAGAATATATGAATCATATGATAGACCAGCTTCATCATAGATTAGATCGGCTGATGATAGAATTGCCATGAACATGGTCTGTGTAGTAGGAGTCTCATCAACATCAGAATCAAAAGCATCACATTAATCAGCTTGAAAGACATTGTCCTCAAAGAGTGCTAAATCTTATACTGGTGCCTCATCCACATCATCATCAAATGCGTTAGCTTGTCCACCTAGAAAAAAAATAACTGCTATTCATCCAAAGTCACTCCATTCTCCTAAGCTTACATTAGCAGCATCTTGTCTTTGAAGTATTCCAAAGTATGTGGTTGTTTTGGTTGAGTGTAGTTTCTTGCTATGTGCCCTATTCCATTGTAGTTATAACACTTAATCTGCCTTGCTTGACCAGGATTTGCATTGCCGACTCTGTTTTGAACTCCTCCATTTCCATGTGCAACTGTGCCTCTTGCATAGTTCCCTTGACCTTTATTCTGTCTCCCCTGAACGTACTGAACAACTACCCTGCCATTTTGCACTATGGCTTGGTTTTGTGTGTTAGATGAACTTTTAAGTTGATTGTTGGTTTGAGGAAGGTGTATTTTGTAGGATTAGGCTAGTAGGGCAACTATTTTGGTTAAGTTTTCAATTAAGTCATCTGTGGGGTTAAAACCTGAATCAAGTTGAGGGTTATCCGCAAATTATGGTTGAGTAGGTGGGACATATGTGGATTGTGGAATAGCTTATGATTGTGAAGGATACTGTTAAGATGAAACATTGGATACCAAGGCAAGAGGATCAATAGCATGTTGAATATATCTTTCTAACATCATCTTGTTCTCATTAGCATGTGCCTCGTGTTGCTTCAAGTAAGCATACAGCTGATCATAGTTAGATTGTTTCAATCCTCTGTTTAATTTAACTGCAGTCACGAATCTATGCCATTCGGGCAACATGTTGTTCACAAACTTTGAGTTAAGCTACATTTTGGGCATAGTCGTCTTGATGTTTCTCATGTCGTTAATGAGCTTGGTAAACCTGACATAGTATTTATGAATGGTTTCTCCTTTGTTCTGATGGAAGTGTTCAAATTCATCATAAAATTGTGATTCACGTTCATCTTTGGTTAGCCCAGAACCTTCGATGAGCATCTTCACATTATCCCAAATGTCTTTGGCATCAGTGTAGTGATTGATGAATGTGTAGATGTCTTTTAGTAAACCTTGAAGTAGAATATTCATTGCACGAATGTCAGCTATAAACCTCTCCTTTTCTTCTGGTGTGAGGTCAGCAAAGACTCGATCCCGTTTTGGTCCTAAATGAAGTGCACCTTCAGCACTTTCAGCAAGTGTTTCTCTGAACTTTCCCATCTTAAATGGACCTTCATCAATTGAATTAAGTATGTTTATCCCATTTTCGTTTCCCAGACAGTACAAACATATACGTTGTTGCTAAGACTCAAAGTCAGTCCTATCGAGCATTGGTGGGCGGGTATCAGAACTGACACATTGGATATCTGCAGAACGATTAGCCATCTATTAACTCTTAAGTATGTTTATCGTTCAATGATTAGTGAGTGTATGTTAAAAGTGATGAAGTTACGTTAAGGTGTTTTGTTGTTTTAGGTTTGTTAACTCTTAAGTTTGAAAGTAAGAAAAATTGTCCAAGTGTCCAAACAGTGTCTCAGACCGCTGCCTTGACAAACTACTGCCTAGACAAATTGCTGTTAAGAAGAAAAGTTAACCCAACCCGCTACTATCAAATCGGTACAAAGAAATCACGGTCAAACCGCTGCCTAAAAATCAAATCGCCAGAGGTTCGTTTAGTAAACCGATGTAAGTTATAAATCTTCAAAACCTGCAAACAAACCGCTATTAGTAAACTGCTACGTATGCAAACCGCTATAAAGAAAAACTACCAAACTGCTGCCTAAAAACCAAACAGCCAGAGGTTCATTTCCTAAATCGCTAAGAAAAATATAAATCTTCGGAACCTGTAAACCGTCACGAGTAAACCGCTACGATTAGAAACCTGTAAATCGCTATCTAGCAAACCGCTATAATAGGAAAGAGAGTAAACCGCTACTATCAAACCGCTGTCACTAAAGGACAAACCATTGTCACTAACCACCTAACAAACCGCTGCCTAATAGGACAAACCGTTCTCAATGTACGAACTGACAAACTGCCAGAACAGTACTTACTCTGCCAAACCGCTGCGAAGAAAATGGAAACAGGAGACCAAACCGCTACCTAGCAAAACGTACATATTCACTAAAAACACCTAAAAATCACCCTTTTGAACATGTTTTCTTGATTTCTTTTGCATAACTAAGTACTAGAAGACTATAAGTACTAGAAAAACCTAAACTTTAACATTACAAACATCAAAATCTAGGAAAAATGTAGAACAAGCCATAAACCTTTAAAAGTACAAATTTTGATCTAAACCAAGCAACAAAACGCACATACACACGATCTAATCATCCCATGAGCTTTGATACCAATTGTAGGATATTAGATATCATAACACAATGGAAGATTTGAGGGTTAGCCGAATCTTAAAGAGAGAAATACTAAAGAGAAAGTTCTAGTGACAGAAAATGGAATACTTGTATTATGAAATGACTAACCACCTCTTCTATGGCATGGAATCGGCTTATATAGTGAATACAAAACCAGACCTTAGGCCATGGTATGGGCTTACACGTGTGGGTTTAATACCCGACCCAATACCGTTTGTCATACGATTAACTATTAACTAGAAGCTATGTTAAACTATAAAATACACGGGGTGACCGAGTCTTTTTCTTATATCTAACATTTTATCTTTCTCTTTTGTTCACATCTTATCTTTGCAGGCCTTTCTGATGCTCCGAAGCTGCAAACTGCTTTTGCTTGTCATCTCATGATCTCGAATGTAACCCCTCCGTCCTTAGAGGGGTTATCTTGAAAACCATCTAGACGTTTAGCTGCTTGATCTTCACGATCTTTGTTATTCCAGACAAGCCGTAGTTGACAATGTTGTTAACCGAAGAGCCCAAGAATTATTGAAAATGGTTGGTTAGATGAAGGGAGAATGTGGGGTGCTTAAGGAGAAGGAGAAAGCCAGGGACAAAGATTGTGAGGAGCTCAAAGCTAAGTGTGAGGCTTCCATGGAAGACTTTGACAAGAACCCTGTTGTGATGGTTCTCCGTTAAAATATTGTCTCCCTACTTGCCAAGGTGAAAGAGCATAAGGAGAGTTTGGACAAGATGTTGCTAGAGAGCAAGAAGTGGGCTGGTTAGCACGAGAACCTTGTGAATTTAAAGTTGAAGGTTGTTGCATTGGAAGCTGAGAAGGGTAAGTTGGAGGCTGCTAAGGCCTTGCCCCGTGAAAAAATTAAAGCTTTGAAATGCGATAGGGAAGAGGTGGTCTCAAAGGTAGTACCCTACGTAGCTATAAATTTGGTGCATAGGGACGAGATGGCTATGCTCGTTGGAAGACTTGTATCCTCCGTTGTCTTCTATTGGAGATGTGTTGCTTTGAAGGAGGCCGAGAATATGAAAGAGCCCTTTGATCTAGCGAAGGTAAAAGGTTATAGGCCCATGGATATGAAAGAACACACAAAGGCTGGTAATGACCTTGTTGCTGCTACCTTTCCATTCCTATCAGAAGTTGTAGCATACCCTTCTGCATCAGTCGAAGCCCTTCTTTCTAAGAAGCCAAAGTCTCTTTGTCGTCCAACTCCAACAAAGACCAATGCTCCATCCCACCCAACCACCCACCCACCCCTACCCCGCTCTTACATCGAAGCCTATGTCTCCTCCCCCAGAATTTTGAAGGCCACCATGTGGTAGTAATTTGGTTCCAACGGTAGCATGTACCCTTTAAACAATTTCACTTTGTGTTTCTTAGGCTTCTGCCTTAAAACAATTTATGTTTATGCTTTGCCAGTTTATGTTGGCCGCGTTTAACAGTTTATGTTTGTTTAGTCCTGGTGACTGGTTGGAACTCCTTCTCTTTCGTAAGGGATTTAATATTATAGGGGTCGTAGCCCCCTAATTTTTGCTATCATTAATTGTTTAGCTAATGTTTTTCGTAGTGAATTTGTTCTTTGCTCCCATTTTTTTATGTTTTTGGGGGACCACAGTCCAACCCTTGTACATTATTAACTATTAGGTTAATAATTTTTATACCTTATATTTTCACAAACTAAGGCTCAAGTGTGGCCTTATTTAATTCTTTGAATTGTACACCAAGGTGTCCTTCACTTGTAACAAAGGGTTGCAGTCTGCTTCATTTTAGCCCAAAAGGTTTCAAACAAAGACCTTTGGGAAGTTAACGTGAATCTAATGGATGTTAAGTAAAAAAAATAAGGCTCATGTATGGCCTTACGACATCCTTTCCAATGTTGAAACTTTTAAGTACTTGGTGATTAAAATATTTTTTGTAAATAACAACACAAAATATTTGAAGAGAATTCATTACTTTTATTAGTCGTGTAGGAAGATTTACATCACTGTGAACATGATCACTTGGTTTGTTACACTTAGTAAATTTCCCCTTAATAAAAGGTAGTCTAAACAATGACTTTAAAAAACAACAGTAAGCTTTACATGTAAAACTTACGGAGGCTTGAACCATTCAATGTACGAGTGAGCGAATAATTGGAGGAATCTATTATCTGGTAGAGTCCATCTCTGTATGCTTTGTTTATAATGTGAGGTCCCTTCCTTGCTTTCTTATTGTTGTCCTCCTTGTGGCTTGATAATAGTGAAATATCCTGGGTTGAATGCGGAACTCCTATTCCTTGTACCATGATACCTTTGAAGCTTGTTTTTATAATAAGGTTCTTCAATTAAGGCCACCTCTTTTTCCTCGTCCTTTCTTTTTTAGTCCTTTCCTGTGTTAAGGACTTTTCTTCTTCCGGGGTGAGGTTAGTGATTTTTAGAATTATCGCCTCTGACCCGTAGGTTAAGATAAAAGGAGTCTCTTTTGACTGTTCATTGGTAAAGTCCAATGTACCTATAGGATCCCAGGCAGATCGTTTAGCCATCATTATTGGCTTCGAATGAGTTGCTTCTCCATGTAGTTCATTATTTTCACATGCTCTGTGATTGGGGAAAAAGATTAGTGTATCTTTAATCCTTTACAGAAATCTGGGAAGATTCCTTCTGTGAACTGTTTGTCATCCTTCAAAGTAATCGTTTGAGGGACTCAGAATCTACAAATCACATGCTCCCATATGATTTTTTCTGCTTGCTTTCCATTTGTCGTGGTTAGAGGCTTTGCTTACACCCTTTTGGTGAAATATTCAATGGTTATGGCCAAGAGTATTAAATTTCCCAGATCCGTGGGTAGGGGTCCGACGACGTTGACCCCAATGGCTAAATGGCCAAGCATTGTTTATCATTGTTACGTTATTATTCGGCATTCTTGCTGCTGTTGAATACGTTTGGCAGCGTGTACATTATTGAATTGCCTCTGCCGCATCCCTATACATTGATGGCTAATAGTAACCTTGCTTTGTAATCTTCACGACCATGGAACGAGGTTCCACGTTAAATCCGCAGGAGCCCTCATGTATTTCTCGTATGATACTTTTAGCATGCGAAGGGCCTATACATCAAAGCTATGGTGTCAAGAAAGACTTTTTATATAGGTTCCCTTTAATTAGCTAGTACTGGGGAGCCCTGATTCAAACTTTTTTGGCCTCCTTTAGATCTTCCGGTAGTAGACCGCTTAACTGGTATTCATAGATGGGAGTCATCCAACTTTTCTCTATTTCGATTGTGATCTTTGATACTTCCTTGCTATTTATTGACCTGCTTGCTAAAAATTCTACCAACACCTCCATGGTTAGATGTTCGAAGGTCATGGAGGCAAACTTGCTTAGTGCGTCGGCCTTATTGTTTTGATTCCTTCGAATGAGTTTCATTGAGTAGGTGTCGAAACTCCTCAGGACTTCCTTTGTCTTTTCTAAGTTTTGCTTTATCAAAGGCTATCTAGCATCAAAAAGACCCTTGACCTAGTTGGCCACCAGTTGAGAGTCTATGAATATGGCTAGGTCATTAATTTCCATTTCTTCTGCTATTCGCAGGCCTGCCACTAATGCTTCGTATTCTGCTTCGTTATTGGTGGTTTCCAATTCAAATCTCAAAGCGTACGTGTATTCATTTCCTTCAAGACTAACCAACATTAGACTAGCACCAGAACCATCAAAATTTGAGGCTCCGTCAGTGTACAACTTCCACGTGTTTTTTGAATTTAGAGCTTCGTTGACAGTTTCTGATTTCTTGGCTTTCATGCCTTTGTCTCCCGCAGAGGGTGTTTCTACCAGAAAATCAGCTAGAATTTAAACCTTGGCAGAGTTACACCCTTTGAACTCGATGTCATGTTCTCCCAGCTCGATGTCCTATTTAGCTATCCTTCCGGATTTCTCAAATCTTGCGAGGATTTTCTTGATAGGTTTATCAGTTAACACCCTGATGAGGTGAGCATGAAAATACCTTCGTAGCCTTCTTGCAGCGTGGACGAAAGCTAGTATGAGCTTTTCTAATTCCGAGTAGTTTAATTATGGCCCTTATAATACTCAGCATACGAAGCAGATTGGAACCTGTCTCTTTTCTCTTTCTGCAAGTAGGACAACACTTATACTTTCTTTAGAAGTCGTGAGGTACATTACCAATACTTCATGTTTGATTGGGGCTGTAAGTGTTGGTAATATTTCTATAAACTCTTTCATTTTTTGAAGGGCTTCCTCGGCATAGGTTGTCTATTGTAAAGTCTTCTTGTCTGTGCAGTTTTTGAGGGCTTTAAAGAATGGAAGCGA
>BQNB010113961.1:0-21841 GCA_026074375.1 Tanacetum coccineum
ACAGGAGGTCGACAAGTCAGTGTAACAAGTCAATAAACATACACATATAGACTATTTGGGTGATTTCCTAAGTTTTGCCTTCTTGAACTATCTATTCCTGCTAATCAATTAGGTCTTGAAATGATGTACATGCCAAGTTCTAAAGTCTACAATACTACTGGCACACTCAATAATTTGGTGAATTTTTGAATAATAAAGGGTAATGTGCATTCAACAAAGATTAATTCTAGTTAAAAATTTTAAAAGTGCCATAATTTTCAAAGAAAACTAGAAAATCAAAGGCAAAACTTACGTCAAGTATTAAATCTACTCCCATCCCCCCACTTGATTTGTACAATGCCCCTATTGTACATTAAGGAAATGAAATAAAGAGGAAAGATTAGAATTAGGACAAGAAACTCTTTGAGCATTGCTTCGAGATTTGAAATTTGGCGGAAATCTTTTCGATTATCTCCATCTTCCGGCAAGCTCTTTATCCCTTATGATCACAAAAACAAACCAAAGCATAAAATCGTTCTAAAAGAATTATGATGTGTACAGGAAATACAAACCTAACTCACTTTCGTAGGAATCACGGTTGCATTTAACATATGCAACAAGCCTTTTAAACCACTTGGTTGCCTAAGTGGACGAGTTTAGTCTCGTGAGGGCTTCCAGAGAACATACCCACAAAGTCCATTTACGTATACAAGGTTTAAACATTTTTAAAACTTAAATTTTTAGGATTTTAGAAGGAGGTTACGGCGTAACTCGGTGGTTTTGTCGTAATCAATTGGTATGAAAATTTTTAAGTTTTTAAAGAGTTACGGCGTAACCATGAACTGGATTACGTCGTAACTATAATGGTTACGGAGTAAACTAAAGTTGTTACGCCGTAACTGCTTCAGATTCAGCAAGGTTACCACATTATTATGGGTCGAGCCGGTCTCGATAATTGCCTCCTAGCTTATGGATTCTACAAAACAAAGTAAGAAACATGCAAACCAACTAATGCAAAAAGGAAATTTTATAAAATAAAGGATGGGTTGTCTCCCGACAAGCACTTTTGTTTATTAACGAGTCTTTAAGTTAGACTCATGCCCATTCTATGTCATCCCGTCGTTAATACATCCCCGAATCCAATCAGCAACTTCCTGAGCATATTTGTACTCGTCTCCTAGGCTAAGGCAACCTTTGTAGAATCCTTTAATCTTTTTTTCAGGCTTATGGATTCCTCTTTTCTTATCTTCGTCACTGACTTTCAACAAGGGTCCCATTGAGTTATGTTATTTAACTGTTAGTTTCCTAAAGGCTTTTTCGGCTCGTGGCATATGAAATATAACTTTATCATTACCGATTTTAAACCAAAGTGTTCCTTTAGCCCGGTCTTCGACTAGTCCTATTTGTTCTTTGGAAGGGCGTCCAAATAGAACTTTAGTTAATCCCTTTTCCACCAATTCACTAATGTTTTCGAGAATGATGAAATCAACTAAGAATTGGTGGCTTTCTATGAACACATGTAAATTTTAAGCAAGTCCCACCATGTTAATTCTTGAATACATTAGCTCATGTTTCATGATGGTGTTATAGGCTTTCTTGGACATTATGTTGAAAGGGGTTTGTGGTTCGACATAGGGGTTAAAATTAACAAATCCTATTTTGCAAGAGACTTGTAAGTTATTAGGTCTGTATAGGTGGATTCTAATACTGGTTTTTAAAAATTCGGTTTTAGCCTTTTTATTGGTCAGAATCCCTAGATCTAGGTCATCCCACATGTCGTCTATATTAACAAAATATTCCAATCCTATTCTTATTCTTTTATCAGATGGTGAAAGCGAAATTATATCTTGGCTTCGGTATTCGGGTGATAAGTAATTTTCAAAGTCCCCTAAATTATGAAATTCTTGCGTTTTATCAAATTCATTTATAACGTAAATAGGAGAAATAGATGCCGAAGATTCTTTCTTATTGATATTAAAAACTACTGGGTCCTTTCCAACTCCTAGAGAGATCTTTTTACCGCATCAATCTTTGCATAATTGCCTCGTCCTTTTTTTGAGAGGGTTATCCTTGGTTAAATGTTCCCTTTTGACATTTTCGTAAATGGCATAAACGTTGTCCAGGACATCGTTGATTCTTTCCCTTGTGGTTGTTTCATCATACCAGTCATGCGAATGGTCCGCCATGACTTGTATTGATTCTATGGCTTGTGTTGCTGTCATCAGAGGAATGAACCCGTTAGAGTCAAGAATTTTACGGGTGGGGATATCTAATCCAGTGTAGAAGATATGAACCTTCTGTTGATAGTTCAGATCGTGTAGCGGAAATTGGTAAAGAAGATCATTATATCTTTCCCAAGCATGATACAATGTCTCGTCCCTCTCTTGCTTGAAATTGTGGATTCCTTCTAATTTCTTGGCAGTTATGAAAGGGTGACAAGGTCGATGTTCTCTTAAACCATCTTTTAGCGATTCCTTCCAGAGTTAGAGGGAATACTTGTGTAAGGGTAGACTCCTGAGCGTTGAATATGCTAGCGATTTCAAGCACATTACTGATGTGTTTGACAGCACTATCGGTTAGACCACCCGAGAAGGAAATCTTACGTAATTCCCTTAGAAGTTGTCCCTTAGAAGTTGTCCCTTAACTTCAAATGTTAAGTCATCAGGACAGGTGAATCTTCTCCTAGTGTTGTTTAGGTCGAGAGCTAGGTATTGTTCTATTGTGAGTGTTTCAATGTCTACATTTTCTGTATCTGACTCGGATGACTCAAATTCGTGGAAAGAATAGATGTTGTGAATGGGTGCGGGCGAAACCTCTGTTCTCGCTCGAAATTATCTTTCCGGATTAGCAAACAGAGTAACTTTCCTTGCATTGCTTCTTCTTGTTCTCATTGAGGAATTTAAAACTAAAAGCATTAGCTCCTCAGCAACGACGCCAAAAACTTGATGCGTATTTTATTTTAAATATATTTTTACCAAGTTTTAAATTTATAAAACTCAATCTTCCTGACAACGCACTAACGGGCAGAGAACCCGATCGTGGGTAGTATAGAATGGTAAATTCGAGGTCGTCCCTAGAGCTAAGTTGTAATTAGTTTTAATTTGAAATGTCACATTTAAAAATGGTTTTGAATTGATTTAAAATAGATGACAATAAAATTAAATACTGAAAACTAAAAGAGTTAGAGATATCAGGAGAGAAAACGTGCTAACCTAGTTACTTCATTACTACTGTTATGAAAATGTTTTCCTGTGCAATGTTAAACTATGGTTTCATTAGTGGTTTCTAAGGTCGATAGACTTGAATAGGTATATTTAGTCTATCCTATACTTCCCGCGATTCCGACTCAGTCCAAATCGTATAGGAGGTAGGATATCCAGGTTGCAGTGATTAATCCCAACTATTCCCAAAATTATCTAATAACCTATACAGATTATTACCCCTCTGAAAGAGTTCCTGTGTTTTTTAAGTATATTGAGTGATAAGTGCGGAGACCGGTTAGTTCCTACACTAGGGATGGAGTCATAGATCCCCCCTAGTACCCGATGGATCCCATATTGACATGATAATCTAATAATGGGGCAAGCAAGGTCCAAACCACCCGTACTATCAAAACCTAGGGTTACACGATAGTCAAGGAATATCTAACGAAACCATAATCTAACAGGAAACAAACATCATAACAATAGTAACTACATAACTAGGCTAGCACTTTAAGTGCTTAGCCGCTCATAGTAACAGAAACACAACAAGAAATAGAAGTAATCATAGATTGAAAGCTTATAATTCTTATAGTATTCGTATTTGAACAATTAAATACAAAAAGTAAGTAAAGTGTGATCTCCCTTGGACTCCAGGTGGAATTCTTCAAAGGTTGGAAGCCTTTGTCGCCTCTCCAATTGGCTGTGGAGGAAGTGATGTCAGAATAGCTTAAATGAGGCCTATATTTATAAGTATCCAACCTGTTACGGCGTAACTGATAAAAGTGTTACGTCGTAACCTTCTTACATGGCATTCCATAAATAAGCAATTATTGCGGCGTAACCAGATATTGTGTTACGCCGTAACCTTCAAATAATTTCCATACGTACGTGATCTTCATTCCATATTTGTGGATCTTCATGGTTACGGCGTAACCATAAGGGTTGTTACGCCGTAACTCTATCTTGGGTAAGATTTCCTTCCAAATACATGTTTACGGCGTAACTAGATATGGTGTTACGCCGTAAAGTTGTCCTTGATCTTCGTACTTGCTTAATATATGTTACGGTGTAACCATTTCTGGTGTTACGCCGTAACATTCTTCAGATAATTACACTTTAAGCCCCTTTTCCCTTGTTTCTTGTCATTTTCCTGCATGTCACCTGAAAACTACAAAATGATAGAAAATATCTCGTTTTTGAGTATTAGTGAAATATTTGCAGGTAATATAGGGGGTATTTTGTCACTAAAAAGTGTTAAATATTTGATGTTATCACAAACATATTTACTTAATCATGCACTACTTCTTAGTTTGCTTCTCCTAATCCGATTGTTTTGTCACTCTTGCAATGATATGTGTAAGTATTTCCTAGGTCATGAACAGATTACACGAATCCGCCGTCTATGTAATATTCCGTAAGGCAACGCATAGGTAAGGTAGTATAAAGACTATTACAAGTCCCCTAAGAGTACATTACATGCATTAAAACACTTAATAGGATCAACCATATTAGGGGTAAGGTAGTATGAAGACTGTTACCGATGATATCCTTTCTACACACTTGCGTTTCCCTAGACGTCTATGCCAATTTAATATCTTATGGCTAGTTTTCTAAAGCCTAACGCGCATATCCATCACAAGAAGAAATATTAAAAGGGTTTACAAACTAAGTTTCGTGCAATCATAAGTAACTACTAATGGATCTAGCCTAGCATATTAAAAGGAAGCGAAGAACAAGAATTAATCAAACAACATATAGACATATTGAAAGATTAAAGGGATAAATGAACTTCACTTGATTAAAACATGTGTTCAAGGCTGATACAAGAGGGTTTTAACACCTTAAAAATGAACCAAATAGCTGCTACAATCGACTTCTAAAGGTAGGGTTCGTCTCCCAAAAGTTACACACTTAAAACCCTAAAAACGAGTTTGTATATATAGAAAAACTAGCGCGACGACGTCGCGTTAAAATCCTGACACTGTCGCCCCACCGAATCTTCTAGGGCTTCTTTTAGTCGGTTGGATCCTGACGCCGTCATTAAAATCCTGACGCCGTCCTTTGTACGTCTTGATGCCGTCACAAGGAATTACGACGCCGTCTCCAACCAGTGTACGCATTTTCTTCATGAGATTTTGTGTAGAGTTGTAATCTTGTCCGTTTCTTCTCCAAATGAGCCCAAGTCACGTGTATTTCTTCCAAAAGCCATCCAAGTGCTAAAAACACAAAGAAACGATTACTTACATAATTTAGGCATATTTGCATGATTTAGGGGGTTAAATGACCTCGAAAAATTATATAAAATGACACCTCATCAAATACCCCTACACTTGAGATTTGCTTGTCCTCAAGCAAATGAGCTTTTTTACCTAGACAATAGTAGTATCAGGGGCATTTAACTTACTTTTCAAAGATAGTTTATGAGTCAACCTTCTAGACCTCGTAATTAAAAGCACGGAAGTTATATACTAGCACCTCACATAAGTGTTTGGATTCTCTATTTTTCTTTGGTGTATAATGAATTATAACAATATAGGAAATGGAAAATTAACACTCATTACCTGTCATAGCATACAAATTACCATAGGCTTGGTAAAGGATCAAAAACCTCCACCGCTAGGCGTATAAGTACAAGAAATTACTATCAAAGAGATCTTTTAAAGGGTTGTGATGTTCGGGTGTAAGTTAAACAATAACGGAAACGGATAGGATATATTTGGGTGGATTTTGGTGGATTTTTGGGTGATGGTGAGTTAATTAAATACAAAAATACATGTTGAGGCGTTGCTTAGCCAAGACTCGACCATTCTAGTTCTAAGATATACGAACTAAGATATACAAACTCTACATCAAACTCTTTCTTTTTCTTTTCTATTTTTTAATTTTTTTTCTGAATGATACATAATACATAACTTAGGGTTTATAAACACACCCCTACACATGAGTTTTTGCTAACTCATTACAATTAACTAATTACATACCCGAATTGAAAGGATCAACAAAACATGGAGCGTATTAAGCAAATATGGGGGTAATAGATTGACTTTCTTCCCCATTTCTCCATAAAATAAAAACTATCATGATTCCCAATCATCCCAAAAATGTATGCACTGATAAATGACTCGACTTAGCAAATATGTACTCCTGTAATAATTAACTGGGTTTACAATGGTGATAACAACAATGTACTAAAAATATGTACTAAAAATGAGTACATACAAGGAAGGCTAAGGCGATTTGGGCCTCATAATAATCATATAACACTTGCTTGATGCAAACATTTAATCGTTTAATGCCCGTTTACATTGTATGATCATTTTCAGTTTACGCGATTTAACTTAACGTTTACGGTTTAAGAGCAACGCGTAAATCCCTAAAAATAAATTATGAATTACATAATGTCATACAATGACCTAAAATACGAGGTGTTATAAAAACGGGTTTAATACTAGTGCCTCTTATCATTTAGCAAATCCTAATTCTCACTATGCGGTCTCGAAATGAATCACAAAAACAAGTTCTAGAATTTAATACACTACCGGTACACTCTCATATAATTTTAACCGATACCAATGCTCTAGAAAAAGCGACAAAACCACATATGCACGAACAAATCTATGGACACGACACATGTGATTTCTCATTCCTTAACTCGAGCAAGCTAAAGGTAAAATTATCTTCGGTATCAAAGATGGATACCTGAATTCCTAAAGATCTAGGGCGAACCTCACATTTTAGGGGTGGAAATTTTTAGAGGTAGGGTTTTTTTGTGCTAGTCATATAATTCCTATCCATGAGACGCTAGTAATACTCAGTTTTTGTCAGTATGTGTCATAAAATATTTTAAATTTGGGTCAAAATTATCGTCTACGCTATGTTCGATATTACACATCATTTTAAGGACAAAACAAATGGCAAATGAAGGAATAGTTTCTAAGGATTATTTCCTCCCTATACTTATTTTGAACATTGTCCCTAATGTTCTTAAAGGTACCTGTAAACGAATAAAGGGAAAAGAAAAAAAACGAAAGAAACTGGTACTCCCATGGTTTGCTCATCAATGGAGAAGAAATATATATTAACTGGCTAAATCGTCATCCAAGAGTCGTCCACATGAAACTCTTAGGAACTTCTGGGCTTCTTCTCATCAAATATAACCTGTAAATCAAACACAAGAAACAACTACACCTGGCGTAAAATTGGCAGAATAATGTAATCGTGGTTTTTATTTGCAGGTTTTTAAGAAAATTACAAATTTTGGAAATTATACAAAATTAATTTTTAAAAATTTAAAGAAAATACAAAATTTACAAGTGCTAGAGACGTGACGCCGTCAAGATTAATCCTGACGCCGTCTCCACACACTGTAAATCAATTTTTCTTCGTTTTCTGGAAAAAAAATTCTGCACGCAAATCTATTAGTTATTTCTTGTAGAAAATACTGCATAAAATCTGAGATTAATTATCACAATCATATGACTCGAAACTGACACAAGACGCGAATTAATCTAAACAATTTGTTAAATATGTTTGAAATGGTTCTTAGATACCGGATTTCCCTTTAACAATTTTTATGAAATACCTTTGATTGCAATTAAGACGAGGTTAAAGACAAAACAAAGCATGATCAAATAATAATTCAAACATATAAAACAAAGAATTAAGAATAAAACACACAAGACACTCCTAAAATGCATTAAATAAAAGAATTGGGTTGCCTCCAACAAACGCTTTTGTTTATTTAACGAGTCTTGTAGCTAGACTCGGAGTCACACGTCTTTACGTGACTCCTCCTTTGCCTTTCCTACTTTTCATCTTGATTAGGCATTGAATGGATTTAGTTACGCTCTCGTCTCGCCTATACGCGGGTCCTCGATTCAAGCTATCCGAGTAATAGGTTTTCTCATGGTCATCATCATTACCTTCTATGACAAAGGGTGGTATACAATCAGTTTTCATTTCCTTAAAATCTATGTGTTTAAACCTTTTCATTTTATGAGGAATCTTGAATATAACCTTTTCGTTACCCTTTTTGAAAATGACCGTTCCCTCCTCCTTGTTGTAAACTAACCCAGTTTCTTTCACAAACGGTTTTCCTAACACCATTCCTCCAAGGTAAAGATCTATGACACTAGTGGTATATTCTACTACGACAAAATCACATTCATAAGTGAAGTTACCTACAAAGACTTTTAATCCCTTAACCCTCCCTATGAAATTGCAAATTTTCTTAGGGTTTGACGGTTTTTTTCTTGATTTTAAACCTTCACTCATGATACAGTAGTAATTAAGCCTAGACATTACATTGACAGGTGAATCTAAATCAATGTAATCTTGTTCCTTGAGGAATTGACCAACCATGTATGAGATTCTTATGTTATTCATATTTCTTGTTTTTACCTTAGCACTAACCCAAGGAGGTCGAGGATTTTTCAAAAGCCATTCATGATAACCTAACTCCTCTATGGTGGGGAAGGTGTCAGTATCCGGGTTGTTTTATGCGTAATTTCTTTTAACAAAACTACGTCAGGTTTTACATTTATAAAACCCTAACTACCTCGACTATCCTACGCACTAAAGAGTGTAACTCTATCGTGTATATGATGAATGGTAGGGGGGGGGAGATAACGGGTGTCGACCTAAAGACGTTTGGTTCTCTAATTGTCCATCTGGTTTATTATTATACCTAGAAAGCATAAAGAAGGCATGGTATGAGTTTTAGTAGAATTATTGCAGGCATGCTTGGTTGGTAAGCCTTGTTGTCGAAAAGGGAAATGGTAATATGAGTGACAACGAAAGGAAGAACGCATAAATTACTATGATCTCAGTGGCAATGTCTTGTCGCAATCTTATAGCCACTTATTTTACTAGATAACCGATAATCCTAATAGGAGATCTCCTAAATTAGTTTGCACACCAAACTGGGTATTAATGTTAAGGGATCGCCTAATTAATCTAGGACAACGACTACATGGTAGAACTTGCAGTCAAACCGTGTGTGCCAAAGTCTTTGAGATCCTTATAGTATTCCTTTGACTATACACATCAACCATCAAATCAATACCAACTCAGGCACATGGAACACTTAAATGCACAACATAAAAAATAACGATAACAGCCAAAAACAACGCGATTCATAACTTAATAATAAAAAAGATAACTAAATAATTAATTGCCAAGAACAAATAATAGAGCACAATTAATAACATAGCAACAATAAATTAAACCGCATGATATGCTCAATCAAAATAATATGGGTGATTATATTTGACCAAAATAAATTAAAGTACAATTACAAACTGTGCTAAATTAATGCTCTTGATCCCCTAGTCGAACGCCATGGCAAACCCCGCCCTATACCGAACTTCGAACACCTTTTGTTCCCTTTTCTTACTTTTCGGCAAAACCACACTCGACTGAATGAATTCGAAGACAGAAAAGTCCATTGTATATAAGTGAAAATGTATTGCACATTGTACAGGCTATTTGGTCCTCGCACTTTGTGGTAAACAATGAAACTTTGTAATATTTTGCGCAGCTCTAGTCCCTGTGATGACTCATACTTTACAGCGTAACGGTATCGACCACGTTACGCCGTAAACCTTAGTCGGCATTAATATTTTCTGATAATAAATATTTTACGGCTTAACTCGTGAGGAACATTACCCGTAATGCCTTCGTCAGCTCCAAATCCTTCGTTATTAACAATTGATTGACAGCGTACCTCTTTCGGACGTTATGCCGAAATATCTTCTATAATGCGGTTTTCTCTCGTATTTTCTTATTTGCTTTCTAATCTTTTCCATTCCAATGCCTTTTATTACCTGAAATCAAAATATTAACGAATTAAGTACCCCAAAAAATGCAATAAATCAAGGCAATAAACGTGAGAATTTTATTGAAAAAATATTAATTTATCTTGATATTAACAAATATCAACCCACCACTTGATTTCTACTTGCCCTCAAGTAGACCTTTTTAAATCATTTCCAAAAATATATCTCTTTAGATTTTTAAGGAAGATATGAATTTAAAATTACTTATGCTAGAAAATTTCTAAAAACCAGCACCTCACGAAGGAAAAACAAATCACACTCATACTCTTACTAACCTATATGTTTCCATTATTTTGGATGATCACCTATCACTGCTCAGTCATTAACATGTAGTCTATCATAGGCTTGACACGTACACAAATCCCACCAA
This sequence comes from Tanacetum coccineum, assembly GCA_026074375.1. NCBI lineage: Eukaryota > Viridiplantae > Streptophyta > Magnoliopsida > Asterales > Asteraceae > Tanacetum > Tanacetum coccineum. Next base: position 10,389 of record BQNB010113961.1, read on the forward strand.
TTAGAGTTAGGGGGTATAAACAGTCTCAAAGAAACATGGTGACTAAACAAGTTTAAAATTAAGGGGCGAATCATCCTGCAGTCCATTTCCTAAAAGTGATACAACCAACAAGGGCGACCAAAATCAAATATAAACATGCCATAACGAGGAATAGACATCATATTGCAATCAAATCCCTCATTTCCGAGTAAAACCCAATGTCGAATGTAAATGATATAGGAGTAGGTTAAGAATACAGATACACAATAATTGTTGTTAAATAAAAAACACGAAACGGATATCGTAAATCTAAGGTGTCATAACTAGCTACTACTGGTCCATACCAAGAATTCAAGAGTCTAAATTTGAGAAATCTAATTTTTTTACTAATGGGTTACTAGCTCCATTCTCACAATTAATTAAGATGATGGCTTATAGTTGCACCACCATTTTTTACATTTTTTTGCACATGGATGGCTTATATTTTGCATCCACATGCTGTTGCATATATAAATGCTACAAAATTTATATCCTTTTTATTATTCACCTGCAAACATTGATATAATACATACATATCCTTCCACTTAGAGATAACCTATATCGAAAGTAATGAAACAGGGGGTCTTTATAGAGATCCATTAATGATAGGTCTTCAACGAATGCATAAAAATTTTCGTACCCTTCCATCGAACCATTGAACTTAAGTACCAGAGATTTCAAACATAAAAGAAAATAAAGACTACAAGGTAGCTCAAGGTGAAATGGTGTAACAAAACTATAGGGTTTAAAACAGGATTGGCTTTACAAGGTGATCTATAGGGTATCTTTTCACTAACATTTAGACTCAACTAAGGGTTTTACACGGGGGAGGTCGACACGTCAGCGTGACAAGTCATAAACACACACATACAAGCTATTTGGGTGAATTCCAATATGTTGCCTTCTTGAACTGCATATCTCCCACTAATACAATTATGTCATGAAATGATGTACATGCCAAGTTTTAAAGTCTACAATATTACTAGCACACTCAATTTTGGTAGATTTTTTTGCATAATAATGTAAATGAAATTATTAAAGGCTTAACCTCACCAATTGTAAAAAAAATAAAGGTTTATAGTGAGCTCGGAAAAAAAAATGGCAAATATAATTCTAAGTTTATTAGGAAAAACATTTCAAAATTTTTAATTGTCATAATTTATCAAAAGAAAACTAGAAAATCAAAGCAAATTGTAGTCAAAATGTGATAATTCTACTCCCATCCCCCACTTGGTTTGTACAATGTCCCTATTGTACAATTAAGAAAATAAAAAATCAAGAACCAGATTATAATTAGAACGGAAGACTCCCCATGATTTTGCTCGATAATACTAAAGAGACAACATGCTCTAAGCCATGCTCCAAGTCTGCTTTTTCGAGCAACATCTACCATCACAGGCACGTCTATTCGTCATTCACCATCCTCCTATAAAGCAATCACACGACTAGATTGGAATGCTTCCTCGCAGCTTGATTAGCATCCTAGCACCCCTCCATGTGCAGTACCTGTATGGCTCAAGAAAGTACTAATACCAAAAGCATAAACTCAAGATAGAAAGCATCATAGCAGAGAAAATATATAAAACTATACAATGACTTAAACTCACTTTTGAGAATACACGGTGCATTTAGCGTATGCAACAATCTTTTTAACCACTTGGTGGCCTCAAGTGGACGAGCGAAAGTCTTGTGAGGTTTCCAAGAACATACCCAAAAAAGTTCATTTACCAATATACACGGTTTTATAAAATTTCAAACATTTTAATGGCTTGCAGGAGGGTATTACGGTGTAACCATTGAATGAGTTACGCCGTAATATGTGGTTTGGAAAATTTGAAAAATTATTAGATCCTGTTATGGCGTAATCATATGAAACATTACGCCGTAACAATATTAATTACGTCGTAACCATTATAGTTACGCCATAACTTGCTGTATTTCAGCAACCACTTAATCATATAAAACGAGTCGAGGAGACCTCGAACCTGCAAAACCAAGTAAAAAAAATACAAAACCCACCTAAATAAACTAAACTAACAAGATAGGTTGGGATGTCTCCTAAAAATCGCTTTTCTTTTGAATCGAGTCTTTAAGTTAGACTCGAGCCTCCATCACAGGCTAAGTTGGACATCTCCACACAAGTTCATCCTTTATGTCACCCTGGTTCTTACACCAAGATCTCCTCAACCTGTTAATAATTGCTCAACGTGCACATTAACAAACCTGTGCATTAAATGTGTAATAAAACTGAGCAATAGAAGCGGAGCATACACTTTTGGCAAATACTTGACTCAGAAATACCACATGAATAAAAACATTAAGGTTGACAGGCTCAATATTAAAACAGAGGTGGCATTAGAAAGTATTTTTAAAAGTTCAAGCAATGCCCAAACTATTTTTGGTGTCCCAGACCTTGTTCAGAGGTATGTCGCAACAAGCACTGCCAAGTTACACCATAACAAGCCTGAGACGCATTTTTTTATTTAATTCACACAAACACGCAAGCATACAGAAATAAGAGAAAAATGGAAGATTCAAACACACACAAGCACAAACAAACACTCATATATCAATCAAACAATCAAAAACTACAAAAACCGTTCTCCGGCAACGGCGCCAAAAACTTGATGCGTAATTTCTTTTAACAAAAACTACGTCAGGTTTTACATTTATAAAACCCTAACTACCTCGACTATTCCTACGCACTAAAGAGCAGTGTACCCTATCGTGTATAGTGTAGTGATTGGTAAGTATGGGTGTCGACCCAAAGAACGGTTTGTGTCCCTAATTGTCTAACTGGTTTATTATTTTACCTAGAAAGCAGTAAAGAAAGCATGGTTGAGTTTTAGTAGAATTATTGCAGGATGCTTGGGTGGTAAGCCTTGCTGTCAAAAAGGGAAATGGTATATTGGTAGACAACTAGAAAGGAAGAACGCAATTAATTACTATGATCTCCAGTGCAATGTCTTGTCGCAATCTTATAGCCACTTATTTTATGAGATACGCTTAATCCTAAGTAGGTGGTCTCCTAATTAGTTTGCACACCAAACCGGGTATTAATGTTAAGGGATCGCCTAATTGATCTAGGACGAACGACTATAGCTATTGGTCAACTTGCAGTCAATCATGCCTGCCAAAGTCTTTGAGATCATATAGATCCTTGACTACACTCAACCTCAAATCAATACCTACTCAGGGCACAAGGATCACTTAAATACACTACATAAAATAATAAAGATAGCGATAAAACAACGAGATCATAACTTAATAATAAAAAAGATAACTAAATAATTAATTGCCAAGAACAAATAATAGAGCATAATTAATAACATAGCAACAATAAATTAAACCGCATGATCTGCTCAATTAAAATAATATGGGTGATTATATTTGACAGTTTTTTTTAAGTACGATTACAAACTGTGCTAAATTAATGCTCTCGATCCCCTAGTCGAACGCCATGGCAAACCCCGAAGGGTTTGCCCTATACCGAACTTCCAACACCTTTTGTTCCCTTTTCTTACTTTGCGGCAAAACCACACTCGACTGAATGAATTCGAATGACAGAATGTCATTCGTATATACAGTGAATAAGTATTGCACTTTGTACAGCTTTGGTCCTCGCACTTTGTGGTAAACAATGAAACTTTGTAATATTCAGCTCTAGTCCCTGTGATGACTCATAATTTATGGCGTAACGGCATCGACCACGTTACGATGTAAACCTTCTGACACAACATTTCTTCAATTAGTATTAAAATATGTTACGGCGTAATTACTTCGACACGTTACGCCGTAAACCTTAGTCAGCATTAATATTTTCTATAATAAATATTTTATGGCGTAACTCCTGTGGAACGTTACGTCATAATGCCTTCGTCAGCACCAAATTTTCGTTATTAACAATTAATTACGGCGTAACTCTTGCGGGACGTTACGTCGTAATATCTTCTATAATGCGGTTCTTGTTGTATTTTCTTTATTTTGCCCTTTTTTCCGAATCTTTTATGTTCCAATGCCTTTTATTACCTGAAATCAAAATATTAACGAATTAAGTACCAAAATGCTATAAAGCAAGGCAATAAACGTGGGAATTTGATGTGAAAAAGTATTAAATATTTGATGTTATCATCGTCCTCCTTTTCCTCTTCGGTTTCTTCTTTGATTTCCTTCTCTGACTCCTCACTTTCCATCTCAACTTCTTTAACCTCCTTCGTCTCTCCACACGTTCTGCCATCTAGCTCAGTTCGTTTTATGTCTCGTGACTCGTCCTCTTCGATTACTGTTTTAGAACCGTCTAATCCTTCTTTTGCCTTTTTCTCAACCTCAACAATTATGTCGCGACCAATGTCCTTAACCGCATTAGATTCTATGCCTCTTTAGATTCGTCTTCTTTTCTTATAACGGTAATTGTGTTAACAAAATAGATATGCTAGGGGGAAGAGGAGCTCCTATTTTGTTCTCCTAGGGATGATTGGGATTGATATTTTGGAGAGAGCAATTTTGACGGGCTTTTAATTCCTTTGCGTGGAGGTGTATTGACCATTTATGTTTTAACTTAAGGTTGGTCATTATGAGATTTATTTATTTGCTAGGAGCACATTGTAATAGCATTGATCGAATTGTAGATATGGGATGAGCATTGGGGGTCTTCGTTTGGGTAAGAACGAGTAGACAAAATTGGAGAGGTGGAGTTAACATTCAGTTTCAGGTTCTTAATCGTGTCACTTGGGATTTGATGACATCAAATAACATTACTTTTATATAATTATTTATCCCAAGAAAATTACCCACTTTTATATAATAATTGCAAGAATTGTTACTTAATTGCTTAAAGTTAATTATAGTAAATATGGAGTACATTATGAAGACAAGCTAAAAGGCGCGCATTTTGAAGCTTAAACAAAGATATTTGAAGATTGCTTATTCTAACTACATACGCCGTATCTAGCAAAGAAGATACGGCGTATCTACGCCTGGACTTCACGAGAAACCGCGTATGTTCAAGACCCAATACGGAGTATCCGACTGATTATATACGACATATCCAGCTGGTCAATAGTCAAAGATCCTGCAGTAAATGTGATTGATGATAGTTAATATGATTGATTGTGAACATGGTGCGTACTCCATGGAATTCCACCAAATACGTCGTATTGACCTCATTCAATACAGCGTATCGACTCATTTTCAGAGACTATAAATAGAAAACTAAAAAAAATGAGTTTTTAGTGTGCTTAATCATATTCTCTATACCATAAACATAAAGGTTGATTTTCTGAAGAGAAAAAGAGCAGCCAAGGTCAAGCATCGATACATAATTCCATAGAAGACACCGTGTAATTCTTGTACTCTAATAATCATTCAATTGTTGGTATCATTCGTTTAACTCGGTTAGTTTACCTTGGTTGTTTGATTATTTATGTATTATTACAATGGTTATGGGCTAATACCCTTGGGTATTAGCCATTTTAATGAAGATTCAATGTTTGGTTTGTTTAATCCCGATTGCTTAATTTATCGTTGTTTGTTTAATTATGTTTATCATTTCATACTTGTTTATGTGCTTGAGTATGCGACCCATCATTCAACTAGGTCTAGTGATATTGACCAAATGATCTAGATACTAGGATAGCTCTCCATATCGCGTCCTATATATCTGGACCAATAGGATCACAAATAATGTCCTATCTTTACCAATTGCTTAAGGGAATAAGTTATACTAGCAGGTGACCTTTTATAGCGGTCTTCTTCTTTTGGTAAAGACTCTTAAACTAAAAGGATGCTTTATGTGGATGCGTTAATTATGACAGGATTCAACGTGTCTAGGTCTTAGGAAGAATTACCGCCTAAGTCTTAAGAATGAAGAAAATAGCTGCTACAATCGACTTCTAAAGGTAGGGTTCGTCTCCCAAAAGTTACACACTTAAAACAACAAAAACGAGTTTATATTTATAGAAAACAGGCGCGACGGCGTCACATTATAATCCTGACGTCGTCGACTCGTCGAATCATCTAGGGCTTCTTTAAGTCGGTTGGATCATGACGCCGTCATCAAAATCCTTCCTTTGTACGTCTTGACGCCGTCACAATGAATTGTGACGCCGTTTCCAGCCACTGTACGCATTTTCTTCATGAGATTTGGTGTAGAGTTGTAATCTTGCCCGTTTCTTCTACAAATGAGCCTAAGTCACGCGTATTTCTTCCAAAATCCATCTAAGTGCTAAAAACACAAAAAGGAATGATTAAGTACATAATTTGGGCATATTTGCATGATTTAAGGGGTTAAATAACCCAGAAAAAATGTATAAAATGACACCTCATCAACTTGGTCAAGGGTAGAAGGGAGAATCATGGGTGACGGTGGAGACGATGGTGTTTATGTGAAAGCATTTGTTGCATTTTAGAGGTTGGTTTTAATGAGATGTAATATGTGATGAAGCTCATTGATTTCATTCACCATTTGATCCTTAAGTGGATTTTGTGATTGAGGAGGTGAAGGTAGAGAGTTAGCAACTCTTAGAGATATGGTGGTGAAGCATTTTGTGATTGAGTTGGTGATTGTGGTGGGGGAGTAGTTCTTTTCCAAACTTGTCTTACGAAGATTCGAGGTTTTCTTGAAAATATTGAAGAGGGGTTTTGAGAAGAAGACATGGGGAATGAAGATTGATTTTGAGAGAAGATGATGTGGTGAAGAATGAAGATGATGAGGCTTTTTGTAGAGGAAGAGGTGATATATTTAGAGTAAGGCATGGTGTTAGATGTTTTAAGATTCCAAATGTTGTTTGTCAAAATAGAGAAAGAACAACTAAGTGTCACACCCCCAAATAGGGTCCCGTCCGATTTAGCGTACAGGGGCGTGACGTTATCGAATATCTCAAGTACAAAGCATAAAGAACGACCTCTAAGGGTACGTTTTAAAAATAAACACCGTTGCATAAATTCAAAATAATAATAAGTTTTACATCGATCAAATTAAAAGATTCAAATATTAAACTGCGAAAGCTTTAATAAGTTCAACAACGGTATTTAAGATAATCCTGGATAAAATCTGGAAAACTGGTTCGGGCAACAAACTTCATATAGTTCAAGCAACGACATCCATGCTATGCACCTGAGAAAAACATGCTTAAAACGTCAACATAAAGTTGGTGAATTCACAGGTTTAGTTCAAACGTTGTTATGGTGGACCACAAGATATCAAAACGTATGTGACAGTCATAGGAGATACAACTTCACATAAAAAGGTTTTTACGTTGCACTAAGCTCATGACACTAAAGCTAATAACAAAAGACAGCATGTACATTGCTATAAGTAATTGCTTGCCCTTATAGGTGTCTGGTCAAAGACCACCTAACCAGATTCGACATGACATATATCCGTTTATCGGGAGCCCCGTGGGTAGTGAGCGCTACTCACCCGGATAGGGATAATTAGTCCCAATAGATTTATTTATTCACTTGCGCTTCCTCGACCGGTCCTCCGGTCAAGAAATTGACAGTTCATGATAGTTCGGGCAGTAGTGGTCTAAACGCTACTTAGGCAACACGTAAATAGAGAAATCTCACGTATAGTACTTGTGTCCAGTTTTAAAAACAAGCAATGTTTCTCACCCCAAGTTATAAAACATTTATTCAAAACGAGTAAAAGAGTGGGGATATGAACTCACCTTGATGATAAGGTAAAGCGTATACGTCAAAAAGTAGGGTCACTCGGAATGAACGGTGGTACCCGGGTATGACCTAGAAGAATACGGGTTTCGATTTAGTCTCGGAAAGTTAACGTATGTGATTGATGCATGAACGTTTATTATTCATTTTTGGTAAACGTTATTTGTGTATTAAAAATGTTAGTGAACGATTTTTATGAAAAGTCTTAAGTTGTAAGTAAGTACGTATATAATATTATATTAATTAAATAAATATAATATTATATTATTATTAACGTATAAATAACCTGTTATTTATAATTTGACATTTCCAAATCGTTAAGTAATTTAGTCAAAACATTTTATTATTTATGCTTTTTAAATAATTTCTAAGTATAAGATTTTTACAAAATTTCGGCATGACCCGTTCGTATTTACTCATTTTTCCAAAGTCGTAAACTTTATTAAAAACCAATTTCAAACCACTTCCAAATCACAATTTACAATTTACAAACTCTATACAATCGTTTTCCATTTAAAGCAAGTCTAACGAGTCACTAAAACGCTTATTGGGCTTTTAGGCCTAATAAGCCTTTAAAACGTCAAAGTACGAAATAAATAAGTCTGATATACTAAAAAGATAACAAACAAGTTCTAGGTTCATCAATAAACTACCACAAGCTTATAATAAGCCAAGACATAACAAGCCAAACCCATAAGCTTGTGTACAGGCTTGGGCCGCGGCTTATGTTGTGGGTGACGTGGGCTTGAAGGCCCAGTAAGCCTTATTTGATCTTATGGATTAAGTCAAATAGCTTAATGCTTCATCCTTTAAAAAATAAACTAACAATATCCAAAATAAAACTAAGTTACAAGAAAATAAGTCACAACAATATTTCTTTATATTTTTCCATTTTATTTTGCGTGTATATATACTAAAATAAGCTCAAAATAATTAAACAAACTCTCAAATAAGCTCACAAATATAAGCCGAATACAATAAGCTCAAAAGTACAAATATTATCACATGAAAATAACCACGATCACAAAACTATGATTTCCTTATATTTATTTTTATAAATTTCAAACCATAAGTATACCTTTTATGGTTTATGTAGTTTCAAAATCATTCTTTTCACAAAACAAGTTGTACAACAAAGGTTTATGCATCAAGAGAAGTAAAGAAGTACAAGTTATTTGAAGTTTTGAAGACTTACAAAGAAAAATGGTTTTTAGAGATGAACAAAGATCAAGAATAACCCAAACGTTGTTTATTTTATACCCGAATGATATTAAAAGATCAAACCTTCTACTAGTCTTCAAAAGTAAATGATTGAAAGTGAAAAATGTATGGTTTTGTATGTGTTTGTGTTTGTGCCGTGAGTTAGGGTGAGCAAGAGAGAAAAAGAAAATCTCAAATACAAGTGTGTGTGTTATGAATGAATATGTAAATGAAATATGGTATATAACTAAGTTGCTTCACACACTAAAGTGTGTTTGTGTGTGTGTGTCTTGTGTGTGTGTACATGATACTCAAGAGACAAGGTAGAGAGGGAGGACATTTGATCTCCCAATCATATTAAAGGTTATAAAACAAATCATTTGTGATTAAGGCTTGTCTCTTGTTTTGAATTCAAACTTGTTCACCATGGTGACAATGTGGTGCGTTTGTTGGGCCGACCGAGATCAAGACAAAGGAGGGCGGGGGGGGGGATCAAATGACTCTCTCCATTTTATATTGCTAGTGCTTCCCACTTGATTTAATTTCCAAGTCTTACATGTATAAGCTCATGTTATAAGTAAACCACGATTAACGCAAGTAACGAAACGAATAATGGTATCACCGAAAATTATGAAATTTTAAATATTGTCATAAAATGTAAAAATGTGGATATTGCTAAAATACTACAACGTTTGGCATCCCGATTCGCTCCCGGAGACGGTTCTCAGATAAAAGCAGGAATACTTCCCGGTTACACGTAAATATTAAATGAAACTTCAAAAATTCAAATTACTAAACAGAAACGGCTAAATTATTGAACGGAAATTCTTGGGGTGTCACATTCTTTCCCCGTTAGATAGAGCTTTGTTGTCCCATTAGCTCATGTCGTGGTATCTGCTCCGGTACAGAACTTGGGAATAGAAGATGAAATAAGATAAGGGGATTTCTTTTGCATTTGGTCTTCACGATCCCAGAGGTGCGTGATACTCACTCGACCCCTCCTTAGAGTTTCAGCGTACGTTATACTCAATCGGAATGACGGACTCTGCTTCAGACGCTTGACCTCACGGTCCATGATCTCGACAGGTTCTTCGATGAAGAACAATTTGTCGTCAACTTGGACTTCATCCAATGGTATAGCAAGCGGTTCCTCAGCCATGCATTTCTTTAATTTCGAGACGTGAAACGTACTATGAACTCTACTCAACTGCTATAAACTTTCAAGTGAGATTAAGCAAATGTTCCCTACTTTAGCAATGGTCTTTAAATGGTCCAATATAACGAGGGAGTTCAACTTTCCCCGTTATGCCAAAATGTATCACCCTTTTCCATGGAGATATTTCAACATGACTTATATTCATTAAATTGAAAACTAAGAGGTTTTCGTCTTACGTCAGCATAGCTCTTCTGACGATCACGGGCGGCTTGGATACGGTTCTTGATTTGAAATATTTTCTCGGTTGTCTCATGGATGATCTCTAGGCCAGTGAGCTGACTATCTCCAACTTTATGAATAGCAGATTTTTAGGCGTGTGGATCGACACTTGCGCCTCCATCTTAAACGCCTCTAGGAGCAGCCATTTAATGCTGGTAATGTATGGTAACTGTTGTTATACGAAAATTCTCCAAGGGGTTACAGGTTTTATCCCAAAACCTTTTCAAAAGTCAGAGTTACACATGAACGTAACATGTCCTCCAACGTCTGATTGGTTTTTCTCTCACTCTGACATCGGGTTTGGATGGTAAGCTGTATACTATATCCAACGGAGTACCTAATGCTTTATTTAAGGGACTTCCAAAATGTGAAGGTAGTAAAAATCTTCCCATCTCGACAAGAGATGACCGACAAAACTGGCACTTCATGGCATTGAGGACTACTTCCTTCATGTATTGTCTCGTCAAATTCTCCAACGTGTCAATCTTCTCGCAAGGGCAAGGGAATGAGCTGCACTTTGTGAAGCTCGAATTAACGATTACCCTAAATCGTGTCTTGACTGGCTGCGTCTTTGGAAAACCAATTCAGTCACAAGGTAATCCATTGTTTTTATTCTCCCTTTTCCATTGTGGGATCTCTGGTTGAACCAACACAGACAGTCGGTTTCATGATACTCTTCTTAACTTTTAGCACACTGTTTTATACAATTGCTCCACATACGTGCATTTTCTGCTGTCATGTGGGATACCAATACAAGCTTTCTTAAGTCTTGTCATCTCTATCTGGATCCAGTGATGAATGGAATACTTTGACTCCTAATGGGGATTCATGCATAATTTAAAGGCTTCAAGGTCACCCAATATAAAAAGTCGGAATCCACTTTGATTGTTCAACATAACGGTTCCGTCGGCACTGTTGGTTCTAGCTTATTAATCATGCCATGCAAATCTTTGTTGATGAAGTTCTCTTCTTTTCTGGCTTTCGATTGAGCATTCAAAATCTGCTTAGGAAGGTTTAATTTATAGTCATAACTAATGCTCGAACTCGTAGCGGCTTACTTCTTTCCTTTCGGCTCAGGGCATCAGCCACCATGTTCTCTTTTCCTGGGTGATATTAAATCTCACAGTCA
>BQNB010113962.1:3708-15322 GCA_026074375.1 Tanacetum coccineum
TTGAGCCACTTCAAAAGTTGAACAGAACACTAACAACATTACGTCTGAGATTTATAAATGCATGTCTTGAAGTTCCTCATATTTCGTGTTACATAGCTTGATGAAACATTTTGTAGGTTTTGGCTAATAGTTTGAGATACTTTCTAAGGCGACCAACAACATAAGACTCGAGCTTTTAAAGGATTTATCATTTCAGAAAACGCATAAGATGCTGAAGATGCAACCTGCTCTATTTCATGTGACGTTGACATTAAAGTGTTGTATTTACGTTTTTACTCCTTTATAAGAGTTAGCATTGCGTGATGATTCTTCATTTTTTGCTCATGCTCAACATGTTATCCGCCCCCACTTATTCTATTGTTGTATTATATTAGAAACATCCACAGCTTGAAACAAAGAACGCCCGCGCTCCGTAGTGAAGCGCGGGTTAAAAACCTTGTATGAAATTAAACATGAAGCAAGAAAGATATCACTGAATGTTTTCTCTACGTGATAGTTCAAGTGAATTAATGGATAATAGTAAAATATTCAAAAATTATTATACCAAGTAATATCAAATAATTGTAAGCTATACATAAACATGACTAAACTATATTGAACTCGTCATAAAGTTGCATTCTTTTTATTACAAAAAGAAGATTATAATGAGGCAATTGTATCAATTAAACAGTTAATGTGCACATATAATACTTATTTGAATAAATTAAATTCAAAATAAACATGAATTAAGTAAAAACTTGATATAAATAAATGAACATAAAAGGTCGAAAAATAGGTATACATTTACCTTCGAACCTGGTTCAACCCATGATCTCTAAAGTCAAAACATCAATGCATGACAAAAATAGAGAAGCATCAAAAATAAAAATCTAAATCTTTTTTATATCGGGTGTATATTAAAACTAATAAAGACGGTTCACTAAACATATATAATCCCATTTGAATCAGATGTACCATATTGTTTAAATTGTTCTTGAGTGATGAATTGACTATTATAACTTTGGAACATGGAAACAAAGATGAATATTAGTGAACTAAGAAATTGCTAATAATTGTTTGAGATGGATTTCTATTTCGAAAAAGAAAATAACTAAATTGTACAATCCTTTCCTTAATTTACGGATGCATTTCAGATTTGATTTAGAAGGACTATACATGTAAATTTAAACATAAGGAAGTGAAGTATTGAGAATTAATGATGTCATTTATGATGTATTTGATGACATAATTAGTGATGTTATAATAGGGTTTGTTTGTTAAAATTTTCTATTATGTTAGGTTTAATTAAGCGATAATATAAATACTGTCAGGACTTGTTTGTTAAAATTTTCTATTAAGTCATGTTTAATTAAAAGATGATTTAATGCAGACATATTTTTTATTATTTAATATTTTAAGTCATCTTTCTATACTAAGTTATAAACAAATAGTTTTCATATGACTTGAAGAATTCAGTTTTTCATATTAAGTCAATTAAGTCGATATTAAATACACCTTAGTTTTATTATTTAATATTTTCAGTCATCTTTCTTTATTAAGTCACAAACAAACTGTTTTAATATGACCTAACAACTTCAGTTTTTTTTCATATTAAGTTAATTAAGTCGAATTTAAACACCACCTTAGTCTCTTATTTGAGGCTTCTACCCTTTTTCGCCATTTGTTGATCACTTTGTAATCTTGGGTACTTAGTAAGCTTCTAGTCGTAGATTTTACGATTAAAAGAATTCAACATGTAAGTATTATGTGATTAACGGTTCAGAACCGACCCTGATAAGTACAATGATAGATAAGACAATTGTTTACCTAGATAGGTAAAACGTGATTAAGATATGTTTTGGGATGGTTATGTTGTTCGATTTTACGTATGAAATAGTAAGGACCCAAAGATATGATTAAGAATCAAGAAGTTTGAGTAGCACTTCAGCAAACCATATGAGTGTGTGTTTACTATGTGAAATATTATGTGTGAAATGTTGTTAGATGATGTGGATCCCTTCGCGTGTGTGGGATGCTCTCTATTTATAAAGAAGCATATAGGGTTTTGTGGGGTAGACCCGAGTGGACGATCAACGGCTGTCAGCAGGGTGTTGATCATCTGGTGGCAGACAAGAAAGACACGTGGTGTTCCTTTCGTGGCCAAGTATGGTTTGTTCATGATCCTGCCCATTTCCTCATATATGAGATGATACATCTTAACCATCATTGACAACTATGAGTATTGGTCCATGCATGTATGGTACACAACCTCAGAAGTTATCTCATGCTTCGTTTTGCCTGGGTCTGGTTATGGTTTTTTTGGTGCAAAGGTGAATTATATTATTAATACAAATCATTACATCATTTAGTCCCAAGAATAGACATGCCTATACTTTGGGACACAATACATCTGATATCAAAAGAAACCTGACATACTATACAACTATCTCGGATACTAGAAATTTCTCTGATGAGACTAGCTTTCAAAGTCTGATGCCTAAGCCTTATGATTGCTTACAACACCAGAACTTTATCAGCCCACCATTCACCTTTGTGCACCAATACCATATCCTCTTGGTTAGATTTCCACTCTCATTCCATAGCTTATCCATTCAACCCACATCCACAATAAAAAAGTATGAGAATAAGAGGGCATCACCAAGAAGGATATAACACCCAATCACCTTAATTGAGGGGCTATACTAGACCAGGCTACATTTCCTCACCATTAGCCTTTTATTATATCCAACAGCTTCTCATTGGACACAACCAGAAACCAAAAGGGTAAGTCATCACTTGGCTGGGAACACACTCCCTCAATTAAAACCATCCTATCCTCCATGACAACATAGTGAGGGGACCAAGAAGGTCCATCTTTCATACACTCTCTATTCCCCTCAATTGTTGATAACATGCTTAAGGTGGTGTTTGATATCTACTTAATTGACTTAATATGAAAAAAACTGAATTTTTTAAGTCATATGAAAACTGTTTGTTTGTGACTTAATAAAGAAAAATGACTGAAAATATTAAGTAATAGAACTGAGGGTTCTGCATTAAGTCATCTCTTAATTAAACATGACTTAATAGAAAAAAATTTAGACAAACCTTTAGCATTGGTTTGTAATATTGGCGTGTAATTAATGGGTTTGAGCCATTAACAACTACATTATGTGACATGTTTTAAACTTTCTATTTCGTAAATATGTGAGATGATTTATATAAATGTCAAAATGCATAGCGGTAGAGAACGTAATCACTCTTTTACTATATGGTTATTTAATTTCCGGCAAAAACTGACTTATGTTAGTGAGAAAATACGAAATTCACAATGACACAATGCCAAGATTTTTGGATGGGCCCAAAGGCTATATTTATTAGTTATTATACCAACCCATCGGCCCAGCCCAATAAAATAATGATCCATCACTGGACTATAAACACATCTTGCAACTTAAAATTTTTAGGGTTTGTAATATTCAATCATTTCTTGTTGTCAAACGAAGCAGCAGCTGCCGTCGTCTACCACTTCCTCATCTCAGGTTTATCTCCGCCGTCATATTTTCCGTCTATCAATATTAGATTGCTTCATTTGACATTTATCACTAGTTTATTCCAAATGTTTTTTATTTTATTTTATTTTAGATCTAGTTATTGTTATGTTTTATAAATGCATCTTAATGGGTGTTTGGATCAGCTTACTTTATTTGCTTAACACCTTATTGAAATTTGGAAAAGCCGATAAGCTCAGTTTTTAAGGCTTATGAGGCTAAGCCTCAAAATTTCAAGGTCAAACAAAAATCTATGGACTTCAAAAGTAAAAGGGTATTCTAAGATGAGTTTCTTTGACATGATTCGATGATTTTAATCTGCATTTTATGATAATATCCTTATGAACAGATAGGAGGTGCAATGGGGAGGTCTGCCAAATAACAGGAGGGCTATTTGACGATTTTCCCTTATAGTGCAGATACTTATAATCTCATAGCCAAACGTGCGTTAAATATATATCGTATGATTGGCAAAATTCAATGAGTTACTTGTCCAGATGGATTAGAACCCTTGCGAGCCTAATTTTGATGAGATTGACCCATAGCGCTAGTGCCTTCTGGTGAATGATGATTGATGTTTGCTGAACCCAACAACACAAACTCGTCATTAACTATCATTCCTTTTGAATTTACATAGATCATAAAACGTCAACTCTTTGTGCCCAAGTGCCTATTCATTGCAAAAGATGATAAGTTAGATGATGAATGAATATTTTAACAGGAACGACAAAACCTTTAACCTATCTGGTATACGTTATTGCTGAAATTCGAGACGTGAACAAGAGTAGGTTCGTTAATTTTGTTGTAACTTATATATTTCCCATATTTTGTAAGTAAAACTTTTTGTATAGCTCGGGGCTGGGAACAAAGGTTCTTTTTGATTTTGATGGGCTTTCTAACTACTCAATTTCTGTCAATTGTTTTGGGTTAAAATTTAGCGTAACCAGTGTGAAGGGCATTTTATTATATGCGATTATCAACACGTTTGTATAATATGGATTGTTAATTATCTTTCAATGCATAAATGATCTGACTGACAGACTAGTGTAAACTTATTGGATGCTTAAAGGTGTTCTGTATGTTTTGTTTTCTTCCTGGTGTTTGAAAGTGCCGTCTAGTTTTGGGTTATGCTACTATGAATGAAAGTATTTTTTTTTTCCTCAAAAGCATTTATTGAAATATGATACATCTATATGACCATTTGTTATAGAACGAACCTATTCACATATTCTTCTATATTTATCTTTTACGCCTCTTATTGAGAAGGTGGTCTAACCTGCGATATAATCTACGATTTCAACACAAATATCTAAATTAGGAGACACCTATAAGTGAAAATTTTGCTGTAGACCAATTTGAATGCTTAAAATATTCTTGTTAGATTATTATATTAATAAGTGTTTAAGCATAAATTAGTCATGTACCTTAGCTAAATATTGTAAACAAATATCGAAGCTTTTTTAGGGGACAAAAAAGGTGCGAGTTTACATACACATACTTAACTTAGGGGAAAGGAAGCACCGCATATGCAGAACCTATTTCGCTTGCTTCTTTCCGGCTTTCAAAATCTTTCTACTTTCAAATGCAACCATAGAAAATGCCAGCGCTGAACCACAAAACTATAAACTGGTGTTCCTCGCTGCGTAAGTCAAAAAAAGGAGTGTGCAACTTTATAAAGAATAACAACCTCTGTTCCAGCGTAAGTGTGCACCTTTCTTCCGCTTCTTTTCGCGCTCCGCCCCTATGCACCTTTTTTCCGCTTCTTTCCGCTCTCTGACCCTGTGAAAGCAACTGCAAATAATAACGAATACATTAGCAGCTGCGCCATTACCTTGATATTTATTTGTTCATAATCCCTAAGAATCTAATTGGCTTAGAAGATGTTCAAATTGAGATTTCATGTGTATATGTCAAAACAGCTAACTACCTTTTGTCAAGCTCGGTTTAGTGATTTAGTGAGGAGTCTCATACAATTTGGTTCTAAAAAGTTAATCCCCCTTAAGAAAGGTCTTATGAAAATAAAGGCTTTTCAATTATATCAAGAATAGGCGTTGGGGGCTTTTTAGAAAATATATCGCCTACTTAAGGTAGAGCACATAATCGGACCCGCCCCTACATCCATCAATACCAAAATCGAAATAAATGGCAATGATTGAAAATGTATGAAAAAGATGGTAAATGTCATTTAAATATATTATGTAGCAAACTAATAACATAATTTTCTTTTGGGGTGTGTGGGATTAATTAGTTTTTTTAGACCAGAAGCAGTTTTGTGTTATAAAAACTGCATCTGTTTATAAGCTGAATTTGAGATAACATAGGCAGAATCTGATAAGCAAGTATTCCGCTTCTGCTTATTTCAGATTTTTTACTTACCTTAATATTAAAATTACGTCGTCACCAACATATTTAACCTAGCTCATAAAAAAGTAGTGTACGTGGCAACAGAAGTCGAAGAAACTCTAGCATTAGTCATTTTTGAACTCTTCTGACCCACATCAGATCCCAAACTACCCAAATATAATATTTACCCATTTCGACTCATATGACCAAAATCAAAATATCCGTCCAAAATGTCCATTTTACCACACTAAAAACAAAATGTTTAATAAACTAAACGATACCTTATTTTCGCAACTTCAGCATCACACACTTTTTTCGCTCTCTTCCGCCTAATTATCTTGTACCTAGACAAAATAAAAAGCTCGGGGTCGCTTACCAATCACTACCAAGACGAATGCTGACTTGACTTCACGAATGTTGGCGTGAATCGTCCAGATTCGTGTTTCCAGATTTGTATGCCTATCATGGTTTGTAGTGTTGCCTTGCCAAGACGAATGCTAACTTTACACGTCCCCATCAATCAGGGACTCATAACTTTTGGAACATCATCGTCGCTTGCAATAGATAGAAGCAGTAAATGAGGCTACAATCTGGTCGTTTCAAGAGGGAAAATGTGAACGAACAGAAATATATAATGAACACAAACTTTAAATTTTATTTTTACGCTCATATTTTAAATCGTACGATTTCAGCTTCATTTCTATTTGTAATAGGCCAAAATTTTGAACGGGTCAAATAGGTGGGAACTAGAAAATCGTCAATAGTGTATGCAAATACACAAGACACACTTCATGAGAAGGATCAAGATCCTCTCAAGTTATGGTCAAACATGATTCATTATGTTAGTCTTATTGTGAGAGTTAATGAATAAGTGGGCCCATGTTTTTTACTAAAAGAAAATGTTTTATGTACTTATCTTATTTGTGATTGGTGAACATGATCTATCATGTTTGACTATAACTTGAGAGGATCTTGATCCTTGGTGAACATGATCTATCATGTTTTTTGACTATAACTTGAGAGGATCTTGATCCTCATGAGAATGTGGATATTTGTTGTAAAGGGCATAAATTTGCCCATTCAAGTTTATTTTCTATCTCTAAATCAAATGTACCTTCTAACTATATTTTGCCCAGCAGATTCCTACCCCATTCAACTATATCGACCGACCCGCCAAATGATGGATCTATTGGTTGTTTACCCGTTAGCAGGTCCAAAAGCACCACGCCAAAATCTAATAATGCAATAAGCAAATACGCACTTAGAGGCTGTTTGTGTAAGCTTATCTTTTAGGATTAAGCTTATGCTGAATGAATAGCTTATGGTGATGAAGGATAACCTCACATACCAAACTTATCTAAACAGTAAGGGGGTGTTTGTTTCAGCTTATATAGCCGGCTTACGGCTTATTTGGTTTTGGGCGTATGTTTCATAAGTCCACTTTTTGTGGCTGATTTTGAAACTTCTCGGCTTATATAAGTTGATTATGACATAATGAATTTCTATAAGCCGAAAAGTTTCAAAATAAGCCACAAAAATGAGCTTATAAAGCATAAGCCTAAACTCAAATAAGCCATAAGCCTACTATCTAAACAGTAAGAGGGCATTTGTTTCGGCTTATATAGCCGGCTTACGGCTTATTTGGTTTTGGGCGTATGTTCCATAAGTCCAATTTTTGTGGCTGATTTTGAAACTTCTCGGCTTATATAAGTTGATTATGACATAATGAATTTATATAAGCCGAAAAGTTTCAAAATAAGCCACAAAAGTGAGCTTATAAAGCATAAGCCTAAACTCAAATAAGCCATAAGCCTACTACATAAGCCTACTATCTAAACAGTAAGGGGGTGTTTGTTTCGGCTTATATAGCCGACGTACGACTTATTTGGTTTTGGGCATATGTTTCATAAGTCTACTTTTTGTGGCTGATTTTGAAACTTCTCGGCTTATATAAGTTGATTATGACATAATGAATTGATATAAGCCTTGCAAATAAGTAAGTAAGCAGTTTCAATTAATGCTACAGCAGAGATGAGGAGAACCTTACCAGCGGTCATGGGTCAAGTCGCTATATATCTGACAACGTTGCTACTGCGTATCTTTCGTTAGCAGACTGCATAACCCGACCAATCGGCCTGGAATATATAAACCTGAATGCACGCGTACCAAATACCCAAAGCACATCCCTAAGCATTCCTGAACCAACAAAAAAGAAAAAGGAAACTAAACATAAGACGCCGTTAACAAATATAGTTGTTTATCACACTGTAATTCCAGATAGCAATAATCTGTTTAAATTTGTTTTCAATATAAAAGGGTAAGCAGAAAGCAATCCCAAACGGTAGCACGTGGATTCTTGTTGCAGTATGAATGAAACGTGTTACCAATATCCATTAGTTGGTTGTATTTATGTGACTTAAAGAGAAATATGATTAAAAGTGTTTTAAATTATGTTTTGTAGAGAAATGATATCCTCTTATTAGTTATTTTTATATATATTCTTACATATCATTAGCATCGCTTATCTAGCTAGTTTATAAAGCAAACATATATTATTCCAAAACAATATGGTTTAATAGTTGAAGGAAATAAGTTAGCTTACCAACATAATTAGGAAGCTTTTCAAGTCTTCCGCCATGAATGGATCCAGTCAAGTCTAACCGCGGAACAACGATGTCAACCTCTGCAAACAAAAACATAAATGATGTTCGCGTTTTAGAAAGAGTAAATCCATAGATATAGAGAGAGCGATTACCTTTGTTCATGATGGACATATCCATCTGCATTTGGTTTATCAGCAGCCAAACCTGCCACCAAAACAGCCACATCACCACTCTAACAACAAAATCTTTGGAAATAAACATTTTATTACGAGTTGAAACGACTACCATTATCTGCATTTGGTTTATTAGACGAAGAATGAAAGAGTCGTCGCGCTTCATTTTTTCGTAGCGCCATTCCAGAAGGCACCTGGAACCTGAAAAAATGGTGTCGTGTTATCGAGAAGCATATAACCGATAAACTAAAGATGCACTCGAAGGTACAAAAATATATTAAAAGTGTTTGTCAAATGTTATTGTTTGGCGTAATCTTATGGCTTATAAATTATAATTTGCATTCTCAGTAAGCCACAAATAAGGAGCTTATGCAAATTCCTTTAAGTATGTTCGTAAGCCCAAGCTACCAAGTTTTTACAAACACTAATGTGTGCTTATTTTGCTATATAAGCTAATAAGTTCCCATATAACATTAAACAAACGCCCCTTATCAAATTAAAACAAAAAACCACAAACTCAGAACACTATCTTAATCACTAATCCCAATTTCCAAATACACCCAAATCCAAATATCCAGAAAACCCCGATATCAAAAAACTATAATATCCAAATCTTTATACCAAATTCTAAGGATTTAAGGTATAGTTTATACCATTAATACATAAACAATAAAGATGAAAAAGTACACCGAAAACAAATAATTATAGGCACCTGAAAGTTTCCGGAGAGTAGGTGATCAGAAAATTAGGCGGCACCGGATTCGTTGGTTGATTTGTTTAACGCTGGCTCACTTTTCTTAATGTGGTTTTTTCTTGGGTGATTTTGTTTTTTTAATGAGAGAATGATTTTAGTATGGAAGCGGTGGATCTGTGAGAAAGAATAGGGGCGGTGGATTTGGTATACCCATGGTTTGAGAATGAAACTGGTAAGAAAGTGAAATAAAAAATGAATGCTAGAGGTTTGATGAATAAGAGCAAAAAAAAAAGATACGTGGCTATTGTTTTGTTTAACACGTCATTGAAGGGAAGGTTCAAGGAAGGAGATAGAGAAGATTATAAGAGAAGATGAGAGGGAATAATAAATGAAGGCGGGTGAAATGGGAGAGAGAGAAGAATGGGAATTAAAGTGGGACGAGTCGGGCTAAATAACAGTCGGGTTTCAGGCGGGCATGGTGGCAAATGGTGGATTCCGACGGGACGACCCAACACTCATTAAATGCAGTCGGGTTGACCCGATACTGCTTTTTAATAAAGTTAATAATGTAGGTTGTGGAGTTTGATATTGTTATATTGAGCTTAAGTGAAATGCATGCATTTTGGGGGAACTAGATGTCTTACATCTTCAAAAAAAAGTCATAATTTAGCTGGGATGTAATTCTTATTTATATGCTCCACCACGTATTCTTTGAGACGCGTAAGTGAAAAGTTTTGAGCGAACATATGTCGCTAATGTGTAGCTGTGATATGTGTGATTATGGATTTTGATATTGGTAACTTAAATTATGGATAAAAAACTGCACTTTAAATTTTGGATAAAAAGTGATTATGGATTTTGATATTGGTAATTTAAATTATGGATAAAAAACTACACTTTAAATTATGGATAAAAATACTGCACTTTAACTCATCTACATCATTGTTTGTCGACGTTTGGTTCGTAATTTTGTGAAATTTTAATTTTTGATAATTTAAAATTTTGGAATCTTAAATATCTTCGCATATTTGATTAATGGAAATTCATATTATCTTAAAATCTGTTCTTATGTTTATTGTTGCATTTTTTTTAGATTGACGGATAGATGTGTCAAAAAACCCGATCCTAAACTCGATTAAGCCTCTTCGTGCCGGGTTACTCGGGTTAAAATTTCTATTCGGGTCAACCCGAGTCTGAATACTAAATAGGGTCGGGTATCGAGGTGAAATTTTTTGGCTAATTCAAGTTCGGGTCGACCCGATTGACCCAAATAAAGATTTTTTTAATTTTTTTTAATAAAACATTATATTTAAACAAGTACAAAATAGGCAATTTTATACATTATACTCATATTCGGGTTGACTCGAAACCAAATGGACCAGACCCGAGTTGACCCGCCTCGAATTTACCCGAACCCATCTAACCCGAAATCAAATAGGGTAAGGTTCGGGTATAGAACTTTTAGTCATCCCAGGATTTGAATGGGTCTGTAGGTAAGCGGCTTTCTACATTCGTATGTAGTATATGCTTTCTACATTCCACACATTACAAAGTCTTTAAATATTTATTTACAAGAAAAAATATTTATTTGAACAACTTAATTATACATTTCTTTTGAGTTACCGTGATTTCACATGTGTATAAGCTAGTATATATATAACAAAACAATATCTTTTTGAATCTCTCTCTCACCCATTGACGTCACTAATTATGTCATCAAATATGTCATGAATGACATCACTAATTCTCTATAGCTTCAACTCCTTGACAGTTATAATCCTTCAAATTTATTAATCTTTTACTATTAGATTCTCTCACAAAATTATTATTTTTAGAACGGCGGAATTATATTAGGCTAGCAAGGAGCTAGGAAAAAATTACAAAGAGAAAACCTCTAAAGGGTTTTGAATCCAATTGTTCCATGAAATGGAAGACATTTTGTTTCTAGTGGAATACCATCTAAAAGAAAAATCAACAATCTTATCAAATAAAATGCTACGTTTAGGTTGATTGATGCCGAAAATCGTCTCGTTACGGAAGTTCCACAAAGACCAAAGAACAACACCGCAAACAACTTCAAGGATAGCTTTCTTGTTAGAAGACATATGAAGATCATCTAACCAAGTATACAGGCCACGTAAATTGGGGATAGATGGTGGGTGAAGGTCCAGCCAATTGTAAACCAGAATCCAATTGTAGCATTTGGTTGGTGATATCAAACACATATGATTAACAAAAACTATCACCCTTTAATATTTGAGTCATCAACAA
>BQNB010113963.1:8401-21841 GCA_026074375.1 Tanacetum coccineum
CCTCGACTTCTCCACCATCAATGCAGGGGCGGCTCAACCTCCTCGGAGGCCTAAAGCAAAGCCTCAAGATGAGGCCTTTTTTTCAAAATTATCTGTCGAATCATCGTTTAATTAGTTTCTCGAAATCAATATAGTATAATATTTCATTTACAATCGATAATTAAGCCAATAAATCTAATCTTTTAGTGACATTACAGAAAGAGTTTAAATTTATAATTTGATTAAATATATCAACCGATGTATCAATTTTTCACATGTATAACCTCTCTAAAATCTCTAGTGATCTATAACGTTAATACCTAAACAATTGATATTATATGGCTTAAAGACCTTTTAAGGTTCAAACAACTACCTTTTTAGCTTGTTATTATCCATGGATTTAAAATTTTCAATATCAAATAGTAAACTAAAGATACCTTAATCTAAATTGATCATATTTACTTTCTAGTGATGAAATAGCTTCATCTCTAATGTATAAGAAATAATTGGTTTTAAAATTCCCTTCTTCGGTTGTATAGTTTCATTGTCAACACTACAAACTTTTTTCTTTCATATTTACGTTCCACATCTGTTTTTCTTTAGCAATTTCTTGTGATTGAAGAATGATACATGAGTAGATAAGAGAAATTTATAGAGTGAAAGTATGTTTGTGGGTGTGAAAAACAAACGTCGATTCATCAATGTAAATGGTTATTATCGCATGACTTAATTTAACCTTTGCTAATTTTTAATACAATATGGGCCTTTTATATATACTCAATATATTGGCGCTTAAACTTTTATAACTCGTAAGCTAAAAAAATAAAAACTAGAAACAAAAATGCCCAAGACTTTGATTATTTCACATTTATCAGTTAATTGGGGCCTTGATTAATCGGATTTCTAAAGACGGCGGCAAAAACATGTGACTAACTTTATATATATACAAAGTCGTAGAAAATCCGGGGCCTTAAAAAATTGGGGGCCTAAAGCCCTAGCTTTACTTGCTTTACCCTTGAGCCACCACTGGGCTAGAGAATAAGAATTAAAGAACATCTTGCTCAAGAAAATAGTTTAGGTGTATTGAATTCGAAAAAGACAGAAAACCAATAACTAGATTATCGTGGAAGTGTCTACCTTAGTTATAAATGGTTATAACTAAATATTTTAGCTAAAACGCTCAAATGATTAGAAACTTGCTTAGATATATACAAAATGATACCTTGATTTATTAGAAATAGAGACTATAAAGAATACGCTGTCGTCCACTTTGCAGTCACTGTGGAACACTACTCGTTCTATTATAGAATTTTTAAAGAAAGAGAACGAAAAATAAATGGATCGCCAACTCAGCATGCATTCGAATTTTCCAAATTAATAACAATTATTTAACCCGTTTGAACATAACCATTTTTGGGCCCTACACACCACAGTCGAATCTCTGGCCGATTCAAGCTCCAGTCAGTTTGATTGCTGCAATCACAGTGAACAATATATATTTATCCCCTGCCAAGGTCGAACTCTACTATGGTATTCATATATCATCTAGTGTTTGGAGAATTCCTGGTTTGGTTGGATATGGCTAGGCGTGTTCCAATGTTATCAGGAAAATGTTTCCAAGTTTGGAGTGCAAGTCCAACTAATTCCTATTCTATTAGTATTATATGTTTTAGAATAGAATAAATGTAATTCTAGTTATAGTCTAATACGTATTGATTAGTCTATACATACCGTGGAGGGTAAGGCATTACATTGAAACGTATTGGAGTTTTGAGTGAGTTTCTTCAATATATAAAATCTGCGCGTTTGGCAGTAACATACCTGTTCTTGTTTTCTTTGTGTCATGTTCTTATTTGCTCCTGCTGTGCGTACACCTCTGATTACGTATCAAGAGCTTCGGTTCTCCTTGTTGGTGATTGTTTTTGCTGCGACTCAAGGGTTACAAAACCAACCACAACAACAATAACCCTAACCTGTGAATCTGTGGTTTAGGAGAAGAAGCAGGCGACTTGTGTAACATCTTTAGGGTTACACAAAACAAAACGGATCCTGCGCATAAGGGGTACAGAAACCTTGTCATCAATGGACTCTAACCTGCGTCTTGAAGTTGAGTCGTGTATCAAAATTCAGTGAAGAGAACAACGACTTAGGGTTCAAGAAACCTTAAAAACGAATCGACTTAAAAACCTGTGAGTTCTGTTGGTTTAAGTCGTGTGAATTTTCTGAAGTTATTTGATCGGTCTATAAACTGTTATAAGCCCAGCCCAGTTATATTAACAAGTTGGAAACAATCCATTGGGTTGTTGATTGTCTCATTATATGTTGAAAGTTTAGTAGGGTGAATCTGGGAACCCGTTGATTATCCTACGCGTGTTCAACACAAACTGAGCATAACTTATCTTGTCGTGTTATAAAGGGGCCGGATAAACATCCCCGTTTGCACCAACATCTTCGCAAGGATCCAAACTACAAAGAACAAAGGATGGTGGCTGGATAAAAGCGTCACAACAAGCCTGTAAAGGAAACCACGTTGACGTATTCAATTCAACCCGACTATTAACCAGCTCCACTCCCCCCCAACGTAACACAACTGATGCGAGTTCAACCCCGCACATTAGGACAAGGTACTCCCCATCTGGGAAATTTCATCGGAAGTCTGGGGATGTGCTAATCCGGGCTTAGCCGATGCCAAGCCAGCAATAACATATGTGAAGGGAATTATTGTTTCAATCGCTGCCTAACAAGATGTTATTTTACAAATCTGGCAGAACATTTTTGAAAACTGCAGAAGGAAGATGTGGCCGAAGCTGATAAAAACACTCGAAACGTTTAGGGCTTGATCGGTGAAGGACTCGCGATGCTACCTCTCATTCTCAACCCTAATTCAACTCTGCGAGTTCGTAATCTCGAAGACTAGATAACGTGACACACCCTTACAAAACAGTTAAAAGACGAACATGCTCTATCGTAGAAAAGTTATTACAGGGTCAAATCAGCTTCTAATCGGCCCGCTTGGTCACATGCAACATGTCAGAACACAATCAAGTTGGATTAACAAAGGGTTTCTTCACAAGCCTACCTTATAGATGCTTTTTGAGAGTCCAAAGCATAATCGTCGGCATCCCTTGAGCAAAGTACTTACATCGTAAAGACACGGGGTATGAGAACAGTGCTGGATCGGAATTGAAAGCTAAATTACTGCACAGAAAGAGCTTCAAAGACCGATACATAAACGCAAACTCTCCTCAAGAGCGTCTGCTTCATCATCTTCCTCGGCACTACAGGACGCGAATCACATATCCAACGAAGAATTATCGGACTTCAAGCCGAGGAAGTAGGACGTGGTACATCTCGAAGGCCAAGGATGCTGGTGGGAACAACTCAAAACCAAGGTCATACTCTGACCCTGCCTTCGTAGAAAAAACCATCTCCGTGAAGATAATGAGTGAACAAATCAGTGTAAACAACCTCCGGTATATACACAGTCTGACGCAAATAAACGACAATTACTTTACCTCATATCGCTCTTTACGAATGCCAAGTCAATCGACTCCATCCCTTGTACCTCAAAAAAGGTCCATGATTAACTAACAACTCTACTTTAAATCATTACTCTGTCTTCATAATATTCGTTTTGTCATTTCCCTCCTACTTCGCTCGTCTCTAATTCTATACACTTAGAAATCATGATACATAGATTGATATCGCAAATGACATATGACAGTTTAAATCTAGTTAGCTTCTAATTAATACTAAAATTATGATATTATCTTAATTAGCGGTCGTTGTATTGACGGTATAGAGAGTTTTAGTTTAGGCTGACCCACTTTATTTCTGAGATATTAGGCTCTCCTCTCCCCCTACTGGTTATCTCTACTCCACACCATACATATACAACATCACCCATAGATTTAAGATTATCTGATCTTCTGTCTCTATTCAAGACACATTACACACGTTCCGCAAGTGCAAATCATTTTCCTAAGATCTTACATCAATACATCATCACGTTAAACGTTTTGTCCATATCGTGGCAGCCCTGGAGCAAGTTTTAGATCTTAAAACGACGGGGTTTGAGGATGTGGTTGGTCGATTGAAAGCGTATGAAGAAAGAGTCAAAGAAGAAGATAAAGCAAACGATCCTCAAGAGAATTTGCTTTATGCTAGGACTGAATATTCCAACGGGAATAATGACTCAAGCGGAGGAAGAGGACGTGGACGAGGTCAAGGATGTGGTGGGACAACTCGCAAAACCAAGGTCAACGTGACTCCTCGAAAAACCGTGAAGATAATGAACAAAAGGGTAAACAACATGAGAAACGTGACCTCTCACATATACAGTGTTACCGTTGTGATCAGTACGGAAACTTTGTTTCAAAATGCCCTGAACAAAACCGAAACCATGAAGTTAACCTTAATGAGACACAAGAGAAAGGTGTGTATCATGAAGAAGGTACGTTTTTTATGATGAACCATATTCAAGAAACGATTTTCATGAATGAAGAAAAGTACACACCACCAAAGAGCGAGTCAAATACCGATGATGATGATGATGTATGGTACTTTGACAACGGTGCAAGTAATCACATGACAGGTAATTACTCTTACTTTTCTGAATTAAATGAAAATATTACTGGACTTGTTAGGTTCGGAGATGGTTCGTGTGTTAGCAAAAAGGGAAAAGACTCGATTTTGTTCCAAGGTAAAAACGGAGAACAAAAATTATTGAAAGATGTCTATTATATTCCTGCTCTTCGAAGTAATGTGATAAGTCTCGGATAAGCGACAATATCCGATTATGATATTAGTATCCGAGGTGATTTCTTAACCATGCGAGATAGTTGTGGAGATTTGCTTATAAAAGTCCCGCGTAGTGCAAATCGCCTTTATAAAGCTCAACTAAAAGTTGGTAAAGAAGGTACAAAAGAAGTGGGACGGGAATCAGATGAAAAGGTGAACCCGCATAGCAGCTCGGTTACTGTTCACGAGACCAACACACAAAGTGAAGAAGACGAGTCTAGAAGTGATGGCATGCCAATCTGGATAGCTCGACTAGAGACCATACGACTATTGATTGCTCTCGCAGCCGAGAAAGGATGGAAGATTCATCACTTGGATGTGAAAACGGCTTTTATAAATGGTAATCGAATAAGCTTAATAGTACTTTAAAAGAGTTGGGTTTTCTACAATGCGTGCACGAAAAGGCGATGTATAGAATGGTGCCCAATGGAGAATTTATCATTGTTGCGGTTTATGGAGATGATATATTCGTGACTGGAACAAGCTTGGATCTTATAAATGAATTCAAAAAGAGAATGGCGTCTTAATTTGAAATGTCGGATCTTGGTGAGTTAACTTATTACTTAGGTATCGAAGTCTCACAAGGAAATGATTGCATAGAGATCAAGCAAGAAAGATATGCAATGAAGATCTTAATAGAAGCTGGTATGGAAGATTGCAATCCATCTTTATGTCCAATGGAACCGGACCTCAAGTTGTCAAAAGCAGAAGATGGACCAGAAGTTAAAGCTACTCAATATCGAAAAATGGTGAGTTGCTTACGTTATCTTTTGCATACTCGTCCAGATTTAACGTACTCAGTTTGTGTGGTAAGTCGATTCATGCAAAGTCTAAGAACATCACATGATCGTGCTATCAAGCAAATCCCACGCTATCTTAAATGTACAACTTCGTTTGGAATTAAATACAAGCGGGGTAATGATATGAGACTGGTGGGATATAGTAGTCATAATGTTGACATTAATGATGGACGGAATAATACTGGACACATTTTCTATCTTGGTACATCACCTATTACATGGTGCTCACAAAAGCAAACTATCGTGGTGTTATCTTCGTGTGAAACTGAGTTCATGGCAGCTACTACAGCTGCGTGTCAAGCAACTTGGCTAAGGGAGGTATTGGCGGAAGTGACAGGTAATGAAGAGGTAATTGTTGAGCATGTATCTGGAGAGAATCAAAGAGTAGACCCGTTAACGAAGGCCTTGACGCACATAAGGTTCAAGGAGATGAGATCGTTACTTGGTGTGCAAGAGTTACCCTCTTCGACTAATAAATTCAGGGGGTGATTGTTGGAGAATTCCTTATTGTGTTGGATATGGCTTAGGTGTGTTCCAAGTGTTATCAGGAAAAGACTTCCAAGTTAGAGTGCAAGTCCAACTAGTTCCTATTCTATTAGTATTATATGTTTTAGAATAGAATAAATGTAATCCTAGTTATAGTCTAATACGTATTGAATAGTCTATATATACCGTGGAGGGTAGGGCATTACATTGTAACGTATTGGAGTTTTGAGTGAGTTTCTTTAATATATAAAATTTGCGCGTTTGGCAGTAACATACCTGTTCTTGTTTCCTTTGTGTCGTGTTCTTATTTGCTCCTGCTGTGCGTACACCTCTGATTACCATCATCTAGTCCTCTACATTTTAGTTTAGTTTTTTAGATTATTAACCTTATCAGATATTTTCACTTGCAAGATGGTCAAATCGAGTGGTTCTAGATGCACCAGTTAACTTTTTTTATTTTTGGATAAATTTAATTTTTGTTTCGTCTTGCACCAACCTGTTTCTAGGATACGAACATGCATATCCACATAGCATTGAGTTACCATTACGAGTCTTAGCTTTATGTGTTCCCAACTCTTTAAAGTGCACATGATGACTCGAAGTTGCCACTTTCCTCCTTAGCCTCAACAAGATCTCAATCAAGTTTTAGTCAATCTTCAAAACATTAGTAGAAAATCATATTTACTAGTAGAAAACCCGACCTTAGAAGGCGGATTCACCATACTTTATAACTTAACCCTTGATAGAGTTTCATTTTCATGAAAACTTTCTACAGACTGAACATATGCTAGATTCGACTACAAAATATGTTGACTAGCTTATGCACTTTCACCTTAATATTCGATTATATCAGCTTAAGTATTTTAACTCGCGCTTTCCATAACATTGGTAGTACCTTCAGTCTCTACTTCAACTTGAGGCTCAGAGTCACTTGATTTTGCAATAGGTTGCACGTTTCTAACCTTTAAAACACGAAAATTGCAGTATTGGTGTCACCTGCGATAACAATTTAAAAGAAGAAGAAATTTAGATCTCGAACTCTATCAAAAGTAAAATGCAGGGATAGCTAATAAAAATGAATGTGATAATTGTATAAATGAAGGAATAAATATGCACCAAATGTAACGTATGTCCCAACGCGTACAACATAGGGGACACCAGCTGTAAGCTGTTTTTTTATCAAGAAATGTATCGTTTGTGCTGTCTAAATCCATCACAAAAAGCTCACCACCCTTCTTCAGGAACCGTGCGTGTGTGCCAGATACTATAAAGATACACAAAAACATTAAAAATCAACACAACACGCAATACATGTCTTACCAACGGGACAATACTAACACAGTGATAAAATGCCAGATAAATAGATACGTGTTGCAACTGGGATTACTATATCAGATTTTTCAGGAACGCGTCCTATAATCACCTCACTCTAGCTCATGCCCGGGAACTTTGCAGTTAGGAGTTGAATTTTCAGATTACAGTGAAAATAAGAAAAGGGTATAAGCGTAAATAAAATACTTACGGACGATATCTCAAATGCAGATGGCATAGCAACCTTAAAACCAATGTGTCTTGAATCTCCATCACCTGCGAGTAACCATCTCGAACCTTAGATTCTGAGTTCGAGTACTCAAAGAGACATTAGTTAAAAGTTTGTTGACCGTTTCAGACATGAAAGGTACCAAAAAGACACCCAATTATATTAAAACATACATATGATATAAAGTTATCAGATCAAACATAGCAAACCCATCTATATATCAACGACTCACTTAAAGTGATATCTGAGGGGGTATTTGTGACTGCTTATGAAAACTGATTATCTGCTTATTACTAAAGCAGTGAGCTTAGAATAAACAACTTCAAACTGTTAGTATTAATCCCAACAAACTAAAAAAACTAGAATGCGGATACAAAAACTTTTAAGTAATCAACACACTACAAGAACTTGTTGAACTTGACAGAAAGTAATGCACAAGATTAACCCTAACCAAAACGATTAATTGAAAAGAATGATACGTTATAATGACCCCTCCTCCTTCACCTCTTTATTGTAGAGATGGGGGGAAGAAAACCAACTCTTAAAAGGAGTTGAAACCGTGTGCTGCTACAAAGGAGAAAACCTGTCGACTCTTCCAATACCCTAGTCTAAAGACATCGTCTGTATATATAGAGTATTTAACCGACTTATATATTCTCTAGTTGGGCTAAACTTACATAATGACCCCCTAGACTTAATATTTATAGACTAATATGGATACTAAATATAACAATTTCCACCTTAGTACCATATTATCCTATACCGATACTCAGCAAATTCAACCTATGCTGGAACCTCAGACCAGGGATAGCCTTTGACAAGGCACTTGTAGTAATACCCGCTACTATCTTTAGCTCGAATCATGACTCTATTGCGAGTCCCTTTATCCCAATAGCCTCCTTTGCAGCTTCCGTAAGTGTCATATACCCCGCTTCAGTTGGCGACAAAGCCATCATGTGTAGCATCATAGCTTCTTAGCTTCCTGCACATCCTTGTATCAACTCATACCTTGTGATTGATCTACCCATGACAGTGATCGATCTTCCCATGGTGTAGTCAAAATCTACAAAAACCTGTATGTTTGTCTGTAATCCACGATCAAACTTATCCAACATACCCACATCTGCAGATGCTATGTCAAGTCTCGTACAGACCATCTGATACTCCTGGCTTCTAACTACATATATACATGACCACTTACCATTCTTTTTCACTTCACAGTCCTCTGATAGACTACCCTCCAACGACAGTATGGAGTGTCCCTCCAACAAAGTATGTACCAACTTCTCGTTGTAAAACATGGACTGTGATACCCTCAGAGTATTACCACTATGATCCTTGACGATCTCCATACCAAGTACATTTCCCTTTACTTTATCCAACAAACCCTTGGTAGCCCAGATCTCAGCCTTTCACCCGCAAGAAAAAATCATATCATCTATATAGAGAAATAGATGTATGAACATACATGGTGTATACTTCCAGTAATAGCCATCGCTGTCGTCACTGCATTTCTTGCAACAATTGCTGAGCACATACACATCTGACCAAACATTTATATCAACTTTCAATCTTGCCTTTCACTTGGAAATCACCTCACAAGCAACTGTATTATTGAAAGTCAATAACTCATGTGCATAAATCTTATCCACTACAGCAACTGCAAAAGCAGCCTCATTACTGTCTTCTCTATCACTGAATAGTTCCCATGCTAAGTGTTGCTCCTATCACGTGTTGAATGATAGTATATCAAAACCTGAGTTTGTACTTCCTGTTAACCAACTACATGATCAGCATTCCCATGAGGTTCCACCTCAAATGTGTGATCCTACTGTGGTTCCACCTCAACCTCAACTCCTTGCAACACCTGCACTGAGAACCAATGAAAGTTTTCTTGTGTTCCCACTTTCATTAAAACCCATATTCCTGTAAAGCACTACCTTTGAAGTAACGTCATCTAACCTTCAAAGCTTATTACCCACTATACCTTTACGGTATCCCAGGAATATGCACTTGACCTTAACCGGTTCAAGCATCCCTTGGTTAATACTAGCAAGCCAACCAAAAAATCCTAACATATCTATAGGCGTCTTAAATCCAATCGCTGATGATGGTGACCTTGTTAACTAGATATGTAGACATAGTTGTATCCTCTGCCCAAAGAACCTTGGAGAGACCAGACTGAATCAGAAAACAACGTACCTTAGCCAAGAGTGTCATGTTCGTCTCCTTAACCAACCCATTCTGCTGGTGTATCACTGCAACACTCATATGTTTGGTGACCCCACTCTTCGTACATTGTTGTGTAGACCTCTGATTACAAAAATCAAGCACATTACCCGTCTTGATCTTCTACCCAGTCTGATATTCTCCTAATTGCTTCCTACCCTTCAATATCTTCCTGGTCATTGCCTAACCGTCCAGGGTATATATGCAATTAGCTCTTCTTGTTCCTGATAATACCACATGTGAACCCTTTATAACCTTGATCTTGAAAATTGAAAAGCAAGAACGCACCTTATGTCTTCAACCGATTACCAGGATACCCTTCAAAAAGTTTCAACCTAGCTTCTTTGAACCTTCCAACCAAGCTCTTGATACCACTTGTTGGTATTAATCCTAACAAACCAAGAAAACTAGAATGCGGAAATAGAAACTTTTAAGTAATCAACACACTACAAGAACTTGTTATACTTGACAGAAAGTAATGCACAAGATTAACCCTAACCAAAACGATTATTATTGAAAAGAATGATACGATACAATGACCCCTCCCTCTCACCTCTTTATTGTAGAGATGAGGGGGAAGAAAACCAACTCTTAAAAGGAGTTGAAACCGTGTGGTGCTACAAAGGAGAAAACCTGCCAACTCTTCTAATACCCTAGTCTAAAGACATCTTCTGTATATATAGAGTATTTAACCGACCTATATATTCCCTAGTTGGGCTAAACTTGGGCTAAACTTACACAATGACCCCCTAGACTTAATATTTATAGACTGATATGGATACTAAATATAACACAAACGATATTCAAACCAACTTATTGGCTCACAAATAATCACATCAGCAGTTCATTCAATAGAAGAATAAGAATCAACCTCGTACATGCAATCGAGATCGGCCAACACACCGCACCAGTAGATTATCATCCACAACATTAACACCAATCATCCATAACATTAACATCGAACCGACAAATGATAAACAACAAGAATCAATCTCGTACATGCAACCGAGATCAGCCAACACACCGCACCAAATCATCCACAACATTAATACCGATGTTAGATTGTATGTATGTAATAGTGTCGGTAGGTAAAAATAACACAGGTGTCTAAAACTGAAGAACAAGTATCACTACGTGTTATACTACCAAACGAAATAAAGAAGAAAAAAAGAATAAACCCAATAGGCACACTCGAACCAACCCAAAGACACAACCCAACATACACTTGGCCAAGCCCGCCGTATTTTGCAGCCATTCGTTTCCATCTTTAGTATAGAGACTAATTAAATAATAAAGTTTGGTTTATAACACAATTCTATAAGTTTATGAGAAACTGTATATCGCATTACCAAAACACACGACCCTATATAAGGGATACACAGAACATTCTATTCTTGGGCTTGAGCCCGCTACAAGTAATACTAGCTAAATAATGGATAACAAAATATATACGGGCTAACACTCCCCCGCAGTTTGAGCAGGAGTACAGCGAACACTCAAACTGGAACGAAACTCCTCAAATAAAGCAGAAGGTAAGCCTTTGGTGAAAATATCTGCAAACTGATAACGAGAAGTAACATGTAGAACCCGAACTTGACCAACAACAACCAAATCACAAACAAAATGAATATCAATCTAAATGTGCTTCGTACGCTGATGCTGAACTGGATTACAAGACAGGTAAACAACACTAACATTATCACAGTAGACAAGCGTAGCGGAAGAAAGACGTGTATGTAATTCACGCAATAGATTGCGCAACCAACAAGTCTCGGCAACAACATTGGCAACACCACGATAGGGGTGAGCACGATCCAAGGATCGGATCGACCTTGGACCGAGACCGAAACTAGCCAAAACGGTGGACCGAGGATAGTACCGAAATGGTACGGTCCGGTCCGGGTCGGTCCGGTCCGGGTCGGTCCGGTCCGGTCTTACACGCATTATCATCGGGTTTTTGGTCGGACCGGACCAGACCTACCGGACCAAGGACCGAATTGGTCCAAAACACCAGACCGCAGACCGGACCGAAATACCTTCGGTCCGGTCCGGTCGGTCCGGTTCGGTCCGGTCTTCCGGTCTGGTCCGGTCGACGGTCCGGTATGCTCACCCCTACACCACGATACTCAGCCTCTGCACTAGAACGAGAAAGCATCGGTTGACACTTAGAGGACCAAGAGAGTAAGTTGTTGCTAAGAAAAACACAATAACCAGAGGTCGATCTCCGAGTGGTTGGAAAACTAGCCCAATCAGCGTCTAAATACGCAACCAAGTCTGTAGTAGATGAGGAGAACAACTGCAAACCATAATCCAAAGTCCCACAAACATAATGCAAGATCCGCTTAAGAGCTGAAAGGTGAGGCTCCCGAGGATCATGCATATGAAGACACACCTGATGAACCGCATAAGAAATATTGGGCCTAGTAAAGGTAAGATACTGCAAAGAACCTGCAAGACTGCGATATAAAGTCGGATCAGAGACCACATCACCTGTATCACCCAGTTTGGACTCAGTGTCAACATGAGTCCGACCGGCATTACAATTAACCATACCAGCTCGCTCAAGAATCTCAATAGCATATTTCTTCTGAGATAAAAACATCTTTGAAGAATCGCGTGTAACATAAATACCCAAAAAGTAATTGAGCGAACCTAAATCAGTCATAGCAAACTCCTGATGTAAAGAGTGAATAATCCGCTGTAACAAATCTGAAAAAGAAGCAGTAAGCGCAATATCATCCACATATAATAACAAATAAGCAGTATCCATCCCTTGTCTGTAGATAAATAAAGAGGTGTCACACCGACTGTGCTGAAAACCCACATGTGTAATATAAGATGTAAACCACTAGAACCAAGTGCGAGAGGCTTGCTTGAGCCCATAAAGAGATCGCTGAAGCAAGCACACATAACCAGGATGCGCAGAATCTCAAAATCCGGGTGGCTGATGCATATAAATCGTCTCAGATAAATCCTCATACACATAGGCATTCTTGACATCCAGCTGATGAATCGGCCAATGTCGAGAAGCAACTAAACTAAGAACCGTTCGTATCGTCATGGGTTTAACAACCGGACTAAAAGTCTCATCAACATCAATGCCTTCCAATTGAGTGCTACCATTGGCCACCAACCGAGCCTTGTAGCGACTAAGCGTACCGTCAGCCAAATACTTGTGGCGAAAAAGCCACATACAACGAACAACATTGGCATCCGGGGGTCGAGGGACAAGAGTCCAAGTATTATTTTTAATAAGACTTAGGTAAAGGTGAGATCGAGGACACATGAAAAGTAAGACGCTGAGGGGGACGATTAGACCCGACACGGAAATGTGTGACCATAGGGTGAACCGATAAGGGGTTCAGGTTTGCTGGTGGATCGGGAATAATTGTAGAAGGTATGTCGTGAGCTGGTGTGTTTTGGGCCGACCCAACAATCGAAATAGAAGCCGGAGAGTGGGTCGCGGGTGGAGCCATAAGTGTTGTTAGGCTAGACCTAGGCGTGGTGGGTGAAGTCATAGGTGGTGGGCCGTTTGGAGTGGTAGTATGTGGAGTAGTAGTATTAGGGGAGAAACTGAAACGGGGTGTGTGGGAAGCTCAGGGTCAT
>BQNB010113964.1:0-21841 GCA_026074375.1 Tanacetum coccineum
GGCAGCGGCGCCAAAAATTGATTCGTCAATAATAGTATATATATAATATATAAGCAAACAATCAACCAAACACCTTTAGCCAAGGATTGGTTGAGAGTTCACAAAATAAAATATATATGTGTCCGGAAGTATGATTCCCGGGTCGTTAAGTCCCAACGAGGCGTGAATGGAAAGTCGAATGACGGATTGACAATCAATTCTTGAATGGAAAAGGGTTTGGATTTGGTTTTTCTAATTAAGATGCAAAAACGATCAAGGAAAACCTAAAAACGAAAGCTAAAATGATTTAAGACTAAAACGGGCACGAAAAACGAGGGTCAAAAACCTAAATTACACAATTTAAACCCTAGAATGAATTTTTCACTTAAAATGGGTTCTAAGTGACAAAAAACGAAGTTTAAAAAAAACTAGATCGAAAACCGAGTTAGTTAAGACCAAAAACGAGTCAAAACAAAAATGGAAACGAATCACGTTCTTTAAAAAGTGAAACTTTGCTAAAACGACCCTACAAATGCAAATTTATTTTTCCTAGATCCTAATTTATAAAAGAAAATTTTAAAAAAAAAGATTTATATTTTTCTGACTTTTATTTTATTTTTTTAAGTTTTTAATGAAAATAAATTATAAAAAATACAAAACTTTTATAAAAAAAATCTAGAAAAAAATACAGAAAATAGCTTAAGTTGGCAGGTTCCTATGAAAAATAAGCTAGGTCGCACAGCTTATCGAATAAGCTGTGAAATAAGCCCAAACAGCTTATGGGCTTATTGGGCCAAAGAGCCCTTAAGTATTTGATTGTGTAAACCTCTACCGGATGAGCTATTGTAGCACAGCGGTAGAGGTGTGTGGGTTAAAGAGGGTTGATAGTGTTGAGGTCTAGGGTTCGAGCCCTAGCTCACCCTGGACTTCCACTGTCCCTTTTTTTATTTTTTTTTATATTTCTTTTTACAAACTTATTAAAGACACAAAAATAAACAATTTTAATGAAAGCACTTTTTTATAAAAGCTACAAATAAACCCTGAAAAAGCTAAACAAACTGACAGATGTGCTTTTAAGCACTTAGAGAATTTTAAGCTAAATTATTTGGGCTTTTTAAACTGAATAAGCTACAAAAGAGCAAATAAGCAACAAATTTAAACTTAATTACACCTAATTAGCAAATGCAGGTTGAAATAAGCACAAGGGAAAGAAAAATAAGCTAAGAAATGCTTATAAGCTAGCTGACAAAAGAATGCATGCAAAACAGACAAAGGGGCAACTTTAAGCTTATAAATAAGCAATCTAGGGTGGGTCCTTGTTAGATATAAGAAAAAGACTCGGTCACCCCGTGTATTTTACTATTTATTATAGCTCGTAGTTTAATAGTTAATGGTACGTTTTTCGGTTTTACGTCGGGTACAAATACCCGGTATATTGTAAGTACTATATAAGCCTCTTCCAACTTTGGAAGAGGTAAGCTAGTCATTTCTTTTTATTTAATAGAAACACTTTTTCTCTCTCTAGAAAACTCTCTCAAG
Source organism: Tanacetum coccineum (assembly GCA_026074375.1). NCBI lineage: Eukaryota > Viridiplantae > Streptophyta > Magnoliopsida > Asterales > Asteraceae > Tanacetum > Tanacetum coccineum. Next base: position 1,519 of record BQNB010113964.1, read on the forward strand.
TGTTTCGCTCTCTAGAAACTAGCCAAATCCAAGAATCGACCCCGTGTTATGATATAGGATATACCACAGGTTCCAACTAAAACTACTCGTTCTGTTCCAACTAAAGTCAACTCGTTCGGTTCCACTGGTTCGGTTAACTCGTTCGATCTTCTAGTTCGGTTCCAACAAACAAGACTAGTTCGGTTGTAACTGAGACGAAACCCAAATTTTCAAAACTCAAAAAGATACATTTTTGATTGGTTTTTTTGAAAAAATCTTATACAACTAGTGTTACTAACCCTATAGGAACAAGAAAAATGACAACTTTAAGGTTTTTAAGCCAAAAAAATTTTAAATCAAGATTTTGCTCTTTGTAAAGGTTTTGAACACAAATCAAAAGACAAACACAAAAACTAAACACACCACTCCATGGCACTTGATACCAATTGAAGAATACTAGTAATCTTTGATATTATGCAAGAACTAAAGAGAGAAGTGGGTTGGAAAGTTTCTAGAGAGAGAAAGATGATAATAGTATTTTGTGTGTGAAAATAAGAAATGAAACAACCAATCACCCTCTCCAAGGCATGTAGAGGGTATATATTCTACATACATGGCCAACCATGGGCCTTAATAGGCTTTCCATGGGCCTTGGGCCAGACTAGCTTACTAGACTAATCATATAACAAACTACGGGCTAAGACTATTACAACTTGGAAGTGACCGATACTTTTCTTGTTTCCAACATAGTAGAAATCAATAAGGTCATACGCGATTGTAAATTGGAGATAGAAAGTCATATCTTCAACATTGACTTGATACCGTTTGGACACAAGAGTTTTGATATGATTGTAGGAATGGATTGGTTGATCCGGTACGAGGCCGAGATAGTTTTCTACGAGAAGGTAGTTAGGATTAAACTACTACATAACGAATTACTTAGAGTCTTAGGAGAAAAACCCGAAGAGAAGGTGAGATACCTCATGAGTGCAAAGACCGAAGAACAGAAACTGAAAGACATTGTTGTAGTTAGGAACTTTCCTGAGTTATTTCCTGACGACCTATCAAGATTACCACCATCCTGAGAATTCGAGTTTTGTATCGACTTAATCCCTGGAGCAATGCCGGTTTTGAAGTCTCTTTATTGTTTGGCGCCCTCTGAAATGGAGGAGTTGTCGAGTTAACTTAAAGAACTCCAAGACAAGGGTTTCATTCAACCAAGTTCATCGCCATGGGGAGCACCGATATTATTTGTCAAAAAGAAAGATGGTTCATTTAGGATGTGTATTGACCATAGAGAGTTAAATAAGCTAACCATCAAGAACCGTTACCCACTCCCTAAGATAGATGACCTATTCGGTCAAATACAGGGATCACAGTATTTTTCTAAGATAGACCTTAGGTCTGGATACCATCATCTGAGAGTGTACAAGGACGACATTCCAAAGACTGCATTTAGAACTCGATATGGACATTTCAAGTTCACAGTAATTCCCTTTGGTTTGACGAATGCACCAGTGGTATTCATGGACTTGATGAACCGAGTGTGTAGACCATACCTAGATAAGTTTGTGATCGTATTCATAGATGATATTATGATCTATTCTAAGATGAAGGAAGAGCATGAGATGCATTTAGGATTAATCTTAGAACTGCTCAAGAAGGAGAGACTGTATGCAAAATTCTCTAAGTGTGAATTTTGGTTGCAAGAAGTACAGTTCCTTGGGCATGTGATTAACGGTGATGGAATACATGTAGACCCTAGTAAGATTCGAGCTATTAAGAATTAGGAAGCACCTAAAACCCCATTCAAAATTCATTCATTCTTAGGTTTAGCAGAGTATTACCGTCGATTCATTGAAAATTTCTCCAAGATCGCTAAACCACTCACAATCTTGACCCAGAAGAACAAGCCGTATAATTAAGGTGAGGAACAGGAAGAAGCATTTTAGACCTTAAAGGATAAGTTATGTAATGCGCCTGTTCTAGCTCTCCCTAATGGACTAGAAGATTTCGTAGTATATTGTGATGCATCAGGTTTAGGGCTAGGTTGTGTACTAATGCAGGGAGGTAAGGTGATAACATATGCCTCTAGACTGTTGAAAGTTCATGAGAAGAATTACAGCACCCATGATTTGAAATTGGGTGTAGTTGTATTTGGCCTTAAGATCTGGAGACATTACCTGTACAGAACGAAAAGTGTCATATTCACCGATCATAAGAGTCTTCAGCACATCTTTAATCAAAAGGAGTTGAATATGCATCAACGTCGTTGGATAGAGCTATTCAGCGACTATGACTACAAAATTAGCTACCAACCTGGTAAGGCGAATGTAGTAGCAGATAGGGGTGAGTGCGGTTCTGGAACCGTAAAGAACCAACCCGGAACCGAAAGAACCGAGAACCAAAAATGCATATTTTAAGAACAAAGAACCGAACCGAAGTGCGTGTTTCGGTTCCCTTCAGTTCTCGGGTTTGGTTCAGGTATTTTGGTTCTTACCCGATTGGAACCGAAATTTCCAAAAATATCTAAAAACTCAATTTGTGTTTAAACTTTTTTGTGGTTAAACAAAGCCTTAAATAGCTACAATATGTTATCCTTTTATACAATTTGTGTGTCTTCATATTTAATCACATCCTTTGTATCTATATATGGTTTTGCAATACAAAATGGTGATGTGACCTGTTGGGCTGTTGGCTATTTAACAAGAAGAGAACATGCTAAAAGGAATGAGGAACTAAAATCCCTCTACATATGCCTCTTTGGCACTTTAATTGGTTATGATTCAAATTATTTGAGTTTTTAGCAAGACACTAGTGCCTAGCCCTTGAGGGAAATTTATGACGTGCACCTTAAATAACATGGAAAAGGTAAAAAGATTGTGTATATACAACTCAAATTAGTAAAGAAACATTAATATATACATTAAGAGAAAGTAGTGGAGTTGGATTGGTCAAAAACAATATGTAAGTACGTAACTTTACTTATTCAAGCAACAATCATGTAATAGAGATATAGGAATTAACCAAACAGATTGTAATGCTCATTTTGCTTATTATGGTTCCTTAACGTCATGTCACTTTGACTTCACATGATAAGAGTCGTCATGAAGTACTATTAAACATGGTAGGTTTACTAAAAATCGTTTAAGACAACCACATCACCCTTGTATATGGCTCTATGTCAAACACTTATAGCCACTGCTACTTAAAAAGTAACATGACAACTAACTGAATGTATACATGCAGCGACCCTATAAAAGGAACTGAATCAACAAGGTATAATTAACAAGTTGGCCATATATTTGAAGTCGGGCGGTTCTTCAGTTCCGGAACCAAACCGAACCGAACCGAGAACCGAAATTTGAAATATTGAGGAACCACGAACCGAACCGCGGTTCTAAAATTCGGTTCAGGTTGGGTCAGTTTTGGTTCGGTTCGGTTCGGAACCGCGGTTCTCGGTACATATGCTCACCCCTGGTAGCAGACGCACTAAGTAGGAAGGAGAGAATAAAACCTAAGAGAGTTCAAGCTATGAACATGATCATTCAGTCGAGTATCAAGGATATGATACTAGCGGCTTAGAATGAAGCATCTGAGGTTGTCAATGCACCAGCAGAAATGCTGCAAGGGCTAGACAAACAGATGGAACGTAGGAATGATGGAGCATGGTACTATCTAGATCGAATATGGGTCCCTTTGATGGGTGATGTGAGAACCCTGATAATGGACAAAGCCTATAATTCAAAGTACTTAGTACATCCAGGAGCTGATAAGATGTATTATGACCTTAGGGATATGTACTGGTGGTCGGGAATGAAGAAAGATATAGCCTTGTACGTTAGTAAGTGCTTGACTTGTTCAAAGATTAAGGTTGAGCATTAGAGGCCATCTTGCTTACTGCAAAAACCTGAGATCCTAGAATGGAAATAAGAGAGAATAGCCATGGACTTTATCACCAAGTTGCCAAGGACGGGAAATCGACATGATGAAATCTGGGTCATCGTTGACCAATTGACTAAGTCTACTCATTTCCTACCCATTCGTGAGAAATTTAAGATTGATAGGTGATTCGTCTGATAGTATATATATAAAATACTAGGCAAATCCAAACTCTTCACCCTTGACCAAGGCAAAAAGTCAAGACTTTTACATCAAGGTTTTGGCAGTCAATGCAGGAGGCATTAGGAACTAGGTTAGACATGAGTACGGCTTACCATCCACAGACCGATGGTTAAAGCGAGCGTACAATTCAAACCTTGAAAGACATGCTCAGAGCATGCATCATGGACTTCGGGGGAAGTTAGGACGTTCATCTTCCATTGGTTGAGTTTTCCTATAATAACAGTTACCATTCTAGTGTGAGATGTGTACCGCTTGAAGCACTTTATGGAAGAAAGTTCCATTCACTAATCCTATGGGCAGAAGTTGGAGAAGGATAATTGATAGGGCCTAAGATAGTGCAAGAGACCACTGATAAGATCTCAAAGATCAAGGATAGGCTTAAGGCTGCGTATGATCGTCAGAAAACCTATGCAGATAAGAGAAGGAAACCCTTAGAGTTAGGGGTGTTCAAAAAAACTGTGAAACTGACGAACCGAGCCGAACCGCTCAATCCAAAACCGTAAAAACCCGAAACCGAAGAAACCGAAACCGAAAAAAACCGAAACTGAAAAAACCCGCTTATAATGGTTCGGTTTCGGTTTTTACTTTTAGATATCCGCGGTTTAACCGAACCGAACCTGCAATATTATACAAGATCTATTTTCTAACTAATATTTCAAATAAATTGTACAAATATTAACCGATTATTGGCTGGCAGTTTTTGTCTGTTTTTGGTCATTTAAGCTCATTTTTAGAGGTAAAAGATATGTGTAATTAAGCACTTATCAATAGGTTAGCTAGACTCTACCTCAATGAGATCGTAGCTAGGCATGGTATGCCAGTTTCGATCATATCTGACCATGATTGTCATTTTACATCAAGGTTTTGACAGTCAATACAGGAGGCATTAGGAACTAGGTTAGACATGAGTACGGCTTACCATCCACAGACCGATGGTCAAAGCAAGCGTACTATTCAAACCTTGAAATACATGCTCAGAGCATGCATCATGGACTTCGGGGGAAGTTGGGACGTTCATCTTCCATTGGTCGAGTTTTCCTACAATAACAGTTACCACTCTAGTGTGAGATGTGCACCGTTTGAAGCACTTTATGGGAGAAAGTGTCGTTCACCCATCCTATGGGCAGAAGTTGGAGAAGGACAATTGATAGGGCCTGGGATAGTGCAAGAGACTACTGAAAAGGTCTCACAGATCAAGGATAGACTTAAGGTTGCATGTAATTGTCAGAAAAGCTATGCAAATAAGAGAAGGAAACCCTTAGAATTTAGTATAGGTGATCATGTTCTAAGTAAAGTGTCACCATGGAAAGTTGTGGTACACTTTGGGAAGAAGGGAAATTTAGCACCTAGGTTTGTTGGACCATTTGAGATCACTGAGAGGATTAGTCCAGTAGCCTATAGACTAAGATTACTTGAGGAGCTAAACGGTGTTCATGACACGTTTCACGTGTCGAACCTCAAGAAGTGTTTGGCTGACCCAACACTACATGTGCCTTTAGAAGAAATCCAAGTGGATGCTAGGTTGAACTTTGTGGAAGAGCCAGTGGAAATCTTAGAAAGAGAGTTCAAGAAACTGAAGCGAAGTAGGATTCCTATCGTTAAGGTTCGATAGAATTCGAAACGAGGGCCTGAATTTACTTGGGAACGTGAGGATCAGATGAAACTCAAATGCCTTCATCTCTTTAGTGCTAGTGATAGTTAAATTTTGGGATGAAAATTCTTTTAAGAGGGGTAGGATGTAACCCTTGCGTATTTTCTAGCTCATAATGTTCTATTTTAGTCCTTTGACTTTTATCATTTTCTATTCCTGCCAGATTAATTTTTGAGATTTTCAGTAATCCGTTTATTATCTATTTAATAATTTTTGTTAATATTCTTTTTAATTATCCCATTATAAATGATTATATTCATAATGGATCAATGTCCGGGATATTTTTCCGCAAACCGCTTAAAATCTTAAACAACGCGTCCCGATACGTCCATTAATGTCCGTATCAAATCTAAGACAAATTAACACTAAAACTTATTGTGTAAATAGTCAAAGTTCATTGAAAAACATTTTTACATTTTAAACATACTAGGAAACTTCAGGTCATAATTTAAATCACGAGAAGTGATCATTTAGTAACCCGACAAGAGCTAAAACACTCCTAGGATCCTCCTTGAAGCCCTATCCGGTTCGAGCCCCACAAGGGAGCAAGAAGGCATTTTTTAGCTTGTTGGTTCCATGTTAGAGCCCAAGGTACTGTGACGCCGTTGGGTCTGGCGTTAACGCCGTGGCCGGCGTTACGGTACCGACGTTTTAAAAATGGTCACGGCGTTGGGTGCCAAGTTACCGCAGCAACTTGGCGTTATCTCTTTTTTTCTTTTTTTTCTTTTTTTTTCTTTAAAAAATGGGTATGTGCTATGTTTGAGTGTGTGTTTACAGTGTGTGTGTTTTTAGTGTGTGTGTTGGTGTGTGAGTGTGTGTTTGCAGGTAGAGTGTAGGGTGTAACATTCCGTATTTTCAGGTCATTTTATGACATCATTCATTTTGTCATTTTTCACTATTTTTTTTTCTTCTTTTCTCGTACGCGTTCGCTTTTAATTTTAAGTGTTAAGTTAAATCGCGTGAACTAAAAATCAACAACCAACGTAAACGGACACCAAACGAATTGAAGTTTTCGTCAAACAAGCAATATATTATTTTACGAAAGTAATAATTAACTTTTAAATTTTTTTTTATCAAATACGTAAAGTGTATACGTTTCGCGATAAATTGCGTTTAGGTATTCTCGGAACCACCAAAACTTTTCTACGCTTCAACAAATACCCACATTTATACCCAATACACAAAAATTAGTCAACAACATCACATATGTCTTATATATGCCGAAATTATGGCCATTGATGCAAGAGATATAAGAAAATTTCCATTTTGGTCAAATGTGCAACATACCTCATTTATACCACACCATACCTTGTCTATTTGACCAAGACTATGACCATGACTTCCCTAAAACCCTCAACATGTTCCTTTGACTAGATCTATACCATATATACATGTATCTTCTAGTAAGAGAAGTTATACATGTAACACTTAGCCAAAATTCAACAAAAATCCTTCCTTTTTCCTCTCTATAAGCTTCGGCACAAGCACCCCTTTATAACAAATCCATATCAATTTTTCTACAACCCATACACTTCTATACACATCCATCCTAAGATATTCTAAGGTGTTTCCAAGCTTTGGCTAAGCATTTTCAAGTATTAATCAAGTAAAAGTGAAACTAGGGTTTTCATTGTACAAGCTTTGGTTTTGAGTCTAAACACGGGTTTAGCACTTATTTCTCATCACATACATCCTTCCTAAGGTCTTCTTAATACCTTCATACTTTTATTTATCATGATTTTATGTGTTACATGTTCTTTATGGCTAAATCACCACTTAGGATTTTTTTTATATGTAAAATGAATTATCACTTATGTTTATGAATTTACACACTTTTCTTATGTCATATTGTTATATATATCATGTAAAAATGGATTAATAAATATGTTGACATGTTGTTTAAATATAAACATGATTTTGTATGAATTAGGGTTTTAAAGTTTACTTAAGAAGGTTATGATTAAAAGTATACATAAATGTTATAAAGGGCTGTTTTAAATTCGTGTTTCATACAGTAGGTTTGACATTATATAAAAATAATACGCCTCATGACGATTCCAAAATGATAAGAAACTTGAAAAACCGATTTATAACGAAAAAGATACGTTAGTTACGAGTTTACGACGAGAAATACTTTTATAAAACTATTTTTATAAAATTTACTATTCATTACAGAAAGTGATATTTTTAAAACATCAAAAATATGATATAACTTTTAATTACGAGATCGTACTCGAAAGAATCGTTAAAAACGGAGCTATAACGAATAAAATACGACGTTTACGAGTTTACGATAACAAAAACTATAAAAATAAGTATATGTCTGTTATGAACAGTAAAAATCACTATTCATCAGAAAAACTAAAATTTTAAAAATGTTATATTTTGATAACTCGACTTAATACGAAGGCGTGGACGTAAGAAACGCGCGAAACGGATTAGAAACGAGAAAGTTACGCCATTTTTACCAAAGTATACTTATAAACATTTTTCGTTATAATTATGTTTTCACTAAAACGAGTAGACGGTGATGTAGCTATATAGAATCATACGTTGTATTAGTTATCAAAGTACTATATTACTAGGGAGTTTCATAATGATGAGGCCTCTTCGGGGTGGCGTATCGACGAGTTGTAACGAGTTCAAATACACAAATAATATTTAGCAAATGCAATTTAAATATTATTTCGCAAACACGAGTAGACGTGATGTAGCAATATAGTAACATACGTGTGTACATAGTTTATCAAAGTACTATATTACTAGGGAGTTTCATAATGAGGCCTCTTCGGATGGCGTATCGACGAGTTGTTGGATTTATGATTTAAAGTGTCCTAACTCCTCGAACGTCATGTCATGACCTCTTAAATTATGATAGCCCGAACGATAGTACGATGTAACAACTATAAGATTATATTCAAGTACTCGGTACTTATACGACCTATATTGGATTAGGTTGCCTTCGGATTCCTTCGTAACGCATTTCCATTTTGAATACTTGTTGATTTCCATTCACTCAAGGTGAGTTTTTCATAAGCCACTATTTTTTTACTTGTTTAAACTGTTTTGGGGGAGAATACATGCTCGTTTACAAACTTGTATATTTTACTACAATACAATTACCTTTCAATACTTTGTGAGTTCATAGTCTCGCATTTCAATCTTTTTAATGTTTTATAAACTAGCGAGGGAATACAATGCAACTTTACAAAACTCGTATATTTACTACAGTACAATTACCTTTCAATACATTGTGAGTTCTAAGGCCCCACCATTTTCTCTTTAATGGTTTTCTTAAACTGTTTTCGGGGCGAGAATACGTGCTCGTTTTACTACATAAACTTATTGATTTCTATACGTAAACGTTACATGATTATTTTTTTATCAAAAGCTTGATTTGATACTACTGATTTGAATCGTGAATACCTAAATTATGAAACCGAGAAATTTAGACATGATAGTTTTACGATACGGACCACAAGTGTTTTTTTCAAACTGTATCTTTTTCCTTATTACATTATTGCCTAAGTACCTTCTCTGCCAACTTAATGTCCCCTTTTATCATGAACCTGACAGTTGCAAGTGTGTCAGTGAGCACGCGAGTTTGTGGATAGATCTATCGTGATAGTAATCCCCACCATTCGCTTGGGTCACTATTTTGATCATGTGCATTTAAACATTTGAGATATTACTTTCCAGGATGTTGCAGGAACATCAACATTTATCGGGTCATTCAAATCAATGATTGAAGTACGTAAGGTTCGGTTGTCATAGAGCTAGTGCAATAATATATACATCAGACTGGAAGAATGTGTTTCTCTTGTCTACATTTAGCTTGTTTTAGGACTTCGGATAGTCCTTAGATCCACCATTACTTCGAATCTTAGTGTCCACTTTTTAAATACTTCTGATTTACTGAATCCACTACTTGGATTTCGGATGGATTTCGGAAATAAACAACCTTTAAATGTTGTAACAGCTACTATTCTCTGAAATATTCTTAAATATTTCAATACAGCTTTTTACATAAAAACCTATGAATTCACCACACTATTGTTGACGTTTTAGCATGTATTTTCAGGTTACTATTTTGCTAGTGGAGGCATTGGGAGCATTCGATCGCGCAGGAAATATTTTTGAAGGCTTATAACTTGTATACCATTTTCGACAAAAACGGTTTGACAATGTTTTCTAAAACATAATAAAATGAACCTGTTGCAACTCTGGTCTTTATTAAAAAGAAAATGACTTATTTTAAAACGTCCATTTTAAGGTCGTTTTCCGTGACTTGTGTTTTGTGCCCTGACTTACACACCCAATGTTTTACCATTCCGCTGCGTTGTCCCGAATTTTGGGGTGTTAACACAGGTATCATAGCTGAAGTACATAGATACCTAGTCGTTTTCAAAAAACCTAGACTATGACCTGTTTTTCAAATATAAGTCTCTCCATGTTTTGTCCGATATCCGCACTGCTCTTGCCCCAGTAACTTATATGCTCACTGTGCATGCATATTGCAATTACATATAGAAGATTATATAACACTTTGTTATAATTTTGCTCTCTTATACTGTATATATTCAAATGATGTTTTTACGTATATACCTTATATGGTCCGATCTAAAAATAAGATCATTCTGAAATTTCGTTGTACTTCCCTATTTCTCATTTACTGCCCAAGAGCGCAATACTGGGTATATTTTTTTTTTTTATAAATGAGAATACCCTATAAATATGAGCCTACTTTTCTTCTCTTACCACGATACCAATTCATTCATTTATGCCATGAGGCTTTTTCATTTAGCAATGGTTACTTTAAATCTCTATCTTAGTTTATATAAGTCACTCCTATCAAATCTCATAAAAACATAACACCATTTTGACAAATGAGCAATGCAAATACTATAGTCCTCAAATATACATAACTTGACCACCTATGTATAATTCAGGAAGAATCATGCCCATGCTGAGAGTAGTCACCTTAAAACCTACACCTCTTCATCAACACAATCCGTAAGAAATTTTCCACATCTCTTCTCTGAACCCGTACCTTCTTCAGGTGTTGCAACCTGAGCCTTGAGGACAAGGCTCATTTAACGGGGAAGGACTGTAACAATCCGTATTTTTGATCAATGAGCGACGTCATCTATTTTACTAATTATTTAATTTTTTTTTTCTCTTTCTCGTACGCGTTTACTTTTATTTTTAATAGTTAAATCGCGTAAGTTAAAAATTATCGTTTAGCGTAAACGGACACCGAACAATTAAATGTTTTACATCAAGCAAGGGTTATATATAATTATTTTGAGGCAAAAATTATTAACTTTAGTTCATTATATTTATAACGGAATACGTTAAGTGTATACGTTTTGTTCGGCGATAAATTTCGTTTAGGCACTCCCGGAACCACCAAAACTTTTCTACGCTTCAACAAATACCCACTTTTATACCCAATACATAAAAGTTGCAAAATATATCATGTATATCTATTATATGCCGAAATTCTTGCCATTTGTACAAGTAATATATCAAAACTCTTTCATATTGGTCAAATGAACACCATGCTTCATTAAAGAACACCATACCTCTTTATTACCACCATGCTTTGTTTCATTTGACCATGAACCATCCCTAGACCACCCATGTTTTTCCTTGAATGTTTTTTTTCCCTTGACCTAGTTTTACTTTATATACATGCATTACTAGCTAAGTTATTCATACATGCTTTAACACTTGGTAAAAATCACAAATCACCTCCCTTTGGCTCTCTATTGCTCACGGCAATAAGCAAGCACCCACATAAACCCATACAAAATTTTATTCAACCCATACACACTTATACACATCCATCCTAAGATATTCTAAGGTATTTCCAAGCATTGGATTACCTTTTTCAAGTATTAATCAAGAAAAGTGAAACTAGGGTTTTAAAATGGAAAGCTAGGTTTTATTATCAAAACAAGGGTTTTAGATACTGGTTCATCATCATTACTATCATAATAAGGTTATCTAAAAAAAAAACCTTCAATGTCTTTACGTTCATCATTTTTATATGTTTACATGTTTTATATAACATATCACCACTTAGGATTTTTAATAAAGTAAAACGCATTATCACTTATGTTATGAATTACAAACACTTTCCCATATGCCATATTGTTATATATATCATGGAAAAATGGATTAATAAATATGTTGACATGTTGTTTAAGTATAAACATGATTTTGTATAAATTTGGGTTTATAAAGTTAATAAAACAAACTCTTTATAAATGAACACACTTGGATAATAAAAGGGTGATTTGATTTCGACTTCATATAGTAGGTTTGACAATACATAAAAATAATACGCGCTCATAACTATTCAAAATGAAATAAAACTCGAAAAAATAGATTTAATAACGAAAAAGATACGTTAGTTACGAGTTTACGACTAGAAATAACTTTTATATAAAACTATTTTTTATAAAAATTTACTATTCATAACAGTAAAGTGATATTTTTAAAACATCAAAAATATGACATAACTTTTAATTACGAGATCGTACTCTGAAAGAAACGATAAAAACAGACTATAACGAAAAAAATACGACGTTTACGGTTTACGGATGAACAAAAACTATAAAAATGAAGTATAAATATCTGTTTGAACAGTAAAAATCACTATTCATCAGAAAAACTAAAATTTTAAAAATGTTATATTTTGATAACTCGACTTAATACGAAAATGTGGGCATAAGAAACAGGCTTAAAACGAGAAAGTTACGCATTATTTTCTAACTTGTGCACTATTTCTATGTGAAAGTGTTGGTTCGGTTTAAATAAATTTTTTGCGAGAAGCATTAAGAATCATTTATATAATAATTAAACATGTCTCTAAGCTATGTAGAGACACTTAGAAAGATAGTGCAGGACTATAAGAATTTTTGTTATCACATTAAAGATAACTGAATTCCTTTTTTGGCAAAGGGATTATTTATGTAACAATTTTTTTGGATCTTTATGAAATAGATGGAATACATTAGATAATGGTAGTATGCAGAATGTGGCTTAAGTTTTTTGACATAGATGTTCATTGCACCTAACTTTATGTGGCTGCGTCCCTACACTGTGCCAAATGACCATAGGACACAAACTGAGAAACTAAACGGTGATTTGGCATGGGAGATATTCTATAAAATTCTACTAATTACTACTTCACAACTATTTGGATCATGGCTTCGTGTAAAGTCTTTTCTGTGTCATTTTTTAGGGAATAAACTGGAATACAAAATGTCACAGTTTGATTTGATTCACTCAGTAAGATGAACCTATAACTATCCTTTCTCTAGATACCAGATAATGAAATGGAAAGTAGGCTGAATGTAATGAACCTGTTAATGGAAAGTTATATTGTAAGTGATATTTTAGATTATCGAGTAATGAGTGGGCTGAGCGCAATGAACCTGTATTTTTATTCACAGGTCAATCATGTTCCTATGATATGTGAGGGTGACGTGTGAGGGAGACTGCTTCTATGATTATAGGTACATGCATTATGATTCTGTTACCTCTGATAAATTAACCTTCTGGTTTTTTATTTTGTACTTTTTGTGATTTTGAGGGTTAATCTAGATTTCAAATATTTTTGTAATACATATTAAGTGTTATATTATATGGGTCACTAAAAAATATTACTTAAAAATCGATTATGGATTAGTAAAATACCAATCCTCTTGATTTTCATTGTTATATCTTACTAATAAAGTACCACTTTATGTTATTAAGTTTCATCTATTGCAGCATGTGGCATTAGAATATGGACCCGTGTAGAAATCCATCAAATATATTCAAACTGAAACTAGATTTGTAGGAACCGGCCAAAAATAAGGGTTGTTTGATTCGGGAGTGTACGATCCCAAGGATCTGTTGGTTCGCAGCTGAAGCCGGAAAACTGGTACGCTTTTTGGAGTTGGAGAAGTTGGTCAAAATACTCGGCATCTCTTAGGCTCATATTTGCTTGAATTGGAGTACCCTGAAAGGATAATGAAAAGTTTTGTTGTATGTCGATGACGAATTTATGTTAAACGTAACAACTAAATAGGGAGCATACCTGTTTATCCATGAGAATGCACCAGAATTTTGTCGCAATTCTTGTCTTTGTATTCCTGGATGTCCATTTCCGATAAACAACGGCCTCAATTGTCTTGTTATAACTGGTGGAGTTAAGTTCTGATATGTTTGTAATTTGTTGTTCCGTAAGCACCATTTTTCCTTTTTCTTGTTGACTGATGTTGCTACTGCTAGTTGATTCCATGACCCTGTAATTAATTTTCTGTCAATAGTTAACGGGCCAATATTTTAAGGTAGCCTGTATCTAGTCACATAAAAGGTATCAAGGTATATAGGAAGACACAAACACATATACGAATAAAGCAAAAGAAAGTAATTCAGTAAGCATATACAATCAATGATAGGACTATTCGTGCAATACATGAACGCACAGACAAATAAATGCATGTAAAACCGTTAAAAACAGATTTAGAAATACGTATAATCTAGACGAAAGCTACTATAACTAAGGCATAGAAAATAACTAATAGTAATGGCGACCTGTTGATTTTTAATTCTGGAAAGGAAGTCTTTATACACTATGTTTTTTGTATGTGTGGATGTATGGTTCTCGTAAGCGTTGATAAGAACCTTCAGTCCATGCGGAGAAGTTGCTCTTGATAAAGCGACATACAGCTGGCCATGGCCGAATATAGGTTCAGGGAGATAGATTCCAATTTTTTTTAGCGATTGACCTTGACTTTTGTTTATGGTCATTGCATAACACACTTTAACAGGAAATTGTTTTCGTTTGAAGATGAAAGGTAGCTTTGGGTCTTTCATTGTGAGGGGTATACGTGGTATATATGCTTTTTGCGAGATCCTTGTCCCTGTAATTATCTGAGCTTTAATTACTTTGGGTAGCAGTTGTCGGACGATCATGCGTGTTCCATTGCAATGTCCACCGACAATATTAATGTTTCTGAGTAACATTATTGGTGTATTGATCTTCAGTTCCAGTTCATGAGGGGGGATACTGGCAAAATTTAGCGTGTTTAGATATTAAGTTGGATAGAGGAGTTCCACTTCACCACCATCATGTCCATGTGGCATAGCTTCGTCATTACTTATGTATTTTGTAGTTTGTCCTGGAAGCATGCCCACCACCTTTACGTTGATAATATCTGCAATCTCATTTTTAGGATAAACAATTGCTTTTTCTTGCAAGTCTTTGGTGTTCGGATATAAGAGAGTATGTTCGTCATATATGAACTGTATGAGGTTAGTCAAACCAGTTTTGTTATCGGGTATCTGAAATTCCGTAGGTATCTCAATCCAAGATGTGTTTTCCGGGTCCAATTTGTAACATTCCGTATTTTCAGGTCATTTACAACGTCATATATTTTTCTAAATTTTTTTTTCGTATGCGTTACTTTAATATAATAATTAAGTTTAAATCGCGTAAGCTATAAACTTTTCATTAATGTAAGAACATCCAAAATACAAGTTAAAGTTTTATGCAAGTCCATATATTTTTTTTTTTTATAATAATTAACTTTTATATTTTATTTTTTTGTTGGTTACGTAAATTAAATACGGTTTCGGATAAAATTGACTGTTGTTAGGCACTCCGGAACACACTAAACTGTTCTTACGCAATTCAAACAAATACCCACATTTATACCCAATACATAAAAAATTACTAAACATCATCACCTATATCTTCTTATTGCCGAAATTCTTGCAATGTATACCAAGATATAAGAAAAATTTTCATTTGGTCAAATGTACATCCATCCTTCATTAATTCTAGCCATGCCTTCTCATTAAACTACACCATGCCATGTCTCTTTGACTTGGACCAAGACCAAGACCATCCCTTAGACCATACCATGTCTCCTTGACTAGGTCTTGCCATATATATGCATGTATATCTAGTAAGAGATCACATACAAGCATAACACTTGATAAAAATCAAAATTTTCTTCCCTTTTTCTCTCTACTAGCTCACGGCATCAACCCCCCCTACACAAACCCATACAAAATTTTATTCAACCCATACACTTCTATATACATCTATCCTAAGATATTCTAAGGTATTTCCAAGTATTGGCTAAGCATTTTCAAGTGTTAATCAAGAAAAGTGAAACTAGGGTTTTAAAATGGAAAGCTAGGGTTTTATATCTAAACAAGGGTTTAGATACTTTGGTTCATCATCTTACATCATAATAAGGTTATCTAAAAACCTTCATGTTCCTTTACGCTTCATTTTGTTTTATATGTGTTTCATGTTCTTTAGTGGCTAAATACACACATAGGATTGTTTTTTAATATGTAAAAGAATATATCACTTATGTTTATGAATGTACACACTTTCTTTTATGTGTT
Organism: Tanacetum coccineum; assembly: GCA_026074375.1. Taxonomy (NCBI): domain Eukaryota; kingdom Viridiplantae; phylum Streptophyta; class Magnoliopsida; order Asterales; family Asteraceae; genus Tanacetum; species Tanacetum coccineum. Next base: position 17,693 of record BQNB010113964.1, read on the forward strand.
CATCATGTTATATATATATGGAAAGGATGGATTAATATATATATTGCATGTTGATTAAGTCATAAACTTAATGTTGTATAAATTTGGGTTAATTAAAGTTAATAAAACTAAATCTTTATAAATGAACACACCTTTGGATATTATAAGCGGTGATTTGATTTCGATTCATACAGAGGGTTTGAATTACATAAAAATAATAAGCATCATGACGATTCCAAAATGATAAGAAACTCGAAAGAACCGATTTTTTTATAACGAAGAAAAGATACGTTCATTTACGAGTTTACGCGATAAAATACTTCTATAAAACTTTTTTTAAAAATGTATCTATTCATTACAGAAAGGATTTTTTAAAACATCAAAAAATATGATTATAACTTTTAATTTCGAGATCGTAATCGAAAGAATCGTTAAAAAACGAGGCTTGATAAACGAATAAAATACGACGTTTTACGAGTTTACCGATAACAAAAAACTATAAAATAGTAATATATGTTGCATATGAACAGTTAATAAAATCCACTATTCATCAGAAAAAAAGCTAAATTTTAAAAATGTTATATTTTGATAACTCGCACTTAATACGAAAATGTGGCATAAGAAACGTAAGAAAACGGGCTTTATTTTTTTGATTTAAAACGAGTAACGTTACGCTATTAATTATTTTATAAATTCCTTCTTGTGCACTAATTTACTGAGTGTGAATAGTGTGGGTCGTTTTTTAAAATAAATTTTTGGAAACATTATCGAATCATTTATATATATTTATACATGTCTTTAACTTATAAATATTATTTTACAAAGACAATTGAAATTATATATTCGTGGACGACGATGTTCAAATACACGAATAATATTTAGCAAATGCAATTTAAATATTATTTCGCAAACACGAGTAGACGGTGATTGGTTAGCTATTATAGAATCATACGTTGTATTCGTTATCCAATATTACTATATTCACTTGGGGAGTTTCATAATGAGGCCTCTTCGGGGTGGCGTATCGACGAGTTGTTGGATTTACGATTTAAAGTGTCCTAGCTCCTCATTCGAATCATCGACACGACCTTTAATCTTTGATTAGCCCGAACGATAGTATGATGAGCTATACGACCTATAAATAATCAAAGTGTTTAGTACTTATACGACCTATATTGGATTAGGTTGCCTTCGGATTCCTTCGTGACGCATTTTCTATTTTGAATACTTGTTGATTACCATTCACTCAAGGTGAGTTCGTAGCCCCTTTTTCTACTACTTGTTTTATTAAATTCGGGGGAGATTACATGCTTGATTTCTTTGGACACAAGTGTTTTCAAAACTGTATGCTATTTCCTGATTACATTATTGCCTAAGTACCCTTCTGCCGCTAAGACCCCTTTTATCATGAACCGTTAATTACCTGCTGGGTATACGCTAGTGTTATGGATAGATCTATCGGGACTGACCATCCCCGTCTAGGCTGTGGTTTCTAGTTGACCATTGACGCATTTAACATTCAGAGAAAATTCGTAGGATGTTTGGCAGCATCTGTATTGAGAAAATTCGTAGGATGTTTTTGTAACATCTGTATCCGTGTTGGGGCACAAACCTCAAGTACTGGTTTGATTACAGTTTATTACGTTAAGGTTCCTAGTATCGGTGTCATGAGCCTTAGGGCAATAATACAAAAGTGCTGGATCTATCGAATGGTTTCATAGGCGGTCTACTATTACTTAAATCTTGTGGTCCACGCTATTTCCTGATAAACCTATGAATTCACTCAAATTTTGTTGACGTTTTGCATGCTTTTAATCTCAGGTTGCTGCGGCATAAGCTCTTGGATGGGAGCGTGACGGATTATCTATTAGGTGGGATTCCTGATTTTCTTAAATTCAATGAAAACTTTTGTCTTATTAAATTCTTAATGATCTTTATATCAAAATATGGGGACTAACGTGGAAAACTACTGATCTTTTGTAATGACATTGAATGAATCTTATTTTTAACGTCCATTTAAGGTCGTTTTTTATATCTTGATTTTTGTACTTTGACGTAGCACCCCATTGTTACCATTCCGCTGCGACCTGATTTTGGGGGTGTTACACAATTCGTCTAGTGCACCAACCGTTCCATCCCCAACACTAAGTGGCCAGTCGGCAAATGACGATACTTCTTCTTTTTCTGCCATAGATAAGTTCCCTTGAATTAGATGCGTGTTTTCAGTAAGAACAAAAAGTTTAAAGGAATCCCACAGGTAAGATTCAGCGACTGATGAACCAATGATTTCGTTACGGGTGACACCTTTTTTAACAGGAAGTGTTTGCCTGAAATCACCTCCTAGCATAACAGTTTTACCACCGAATAGCTTATTGGGGGTATCGAGTATGTCTCTTAAAGTCCTGTCAAGTGTCTCGAAACAACGTCGGTCATTCATCGGGGATTCGTCCCATATAATGAGATTTGTTTCTTTAGTAGTTTAGCAATTTGCGTATTCTTTGTTATTGAACATACAGACGAATCAGATAAATCTAATGGCAGCTTGAACCGTGAGTGGGCCGTACGACCCGACGGCAGTAATAATGATGCAATTCCAGAGGAAGCAACAGCAAGCACTATTTTTCCTTCAGCACGTAAAGCGTATATTATTGTTTTCCATAAGAAAGTCTTGCCTGTGCCACCATGTCCGTAAACAAAAAGCAGTTCTTGTCTGTTAGCAGTAACAACATCTATAATGAGATTAAATATGGTTCGCTGACAACCGTTGAGCTTATTTATTCATGAGAATTTCGATTTTGATTACCTTCAGATTGGATGTAATTTGCTTCATGACGTTCACACATCAGCGTGTCATCGTCCTAAAGCTTTGGTTACCACTTCGACGGTTATTAAAAATTCCTTATGCCTCTCAACATCTCCATCTTTAAAAGCTTTTGGAATAGAGACTCCATTTTTTTATAGTTAAGCTTCTAATTTTTTTTCCATTAATAGGGAATTATCTCTATTACTATCACTTCCATTGGCGAAAGCAATAGATTTTTTGATGATGTTCATTTTGAGATTTAGTGGACCAATCAAGTTTAAAAAGAACTTTTTCATCAAGAAATTAAAAGGCTTGATATTGGAACTTTTGTTAAAGGAAGATTCCCTCTGGAGTTTCGTTCAGATTCCCTTGAGTGGGTTCGTCTAGACCGGGATAGAATATTTGAATAATAGCTCCTTTGGTCCCAATCGTGCCTATTAGGCAATTATTTCGAAGCATGCTCTTCAGTCGTAACCAGGCTTCGATTAGAGTTTCACATACGTTTTGAGAGAAATTCTGATTTCAAGTAAAAGACGGTTAAATAACGAAGGTGAAAAGAATCTGTTTATAAAAGCTTTTCTAATTTGTTCCCACGTTGTTATAGATTCTTCATTAAGTTCGTTAAACCAAGTTTTAGCTTTATCAGATAGGGAATAGGGAAATATCAACAGCTTGACAGCTTCGCTTTGAGTTTCACCATATTTGAACATGTTGCAGATTGCGAGGAATTCACGAATGTGGTCATGCGGATCAGCCCACAGATAACCATCGAATTTATTTTCTAGAATCATATTTAAGTGAGTACTATTGATAACAAAGTTGTCATCAACATCGAGTTGAACAATTGCAGAATTAGGAGTCGGTGCTACAGTCTTAGCACTTTCCCACATAGACTGATCATCAGGATCGAGAATTATTTGTTTGGGTTCAACGTCCTCTTCAGATATATTTATAACGACAAAGTCATTAACGAAAGAATGTTGGGTTGAAGATTTGAGTGATTTGATCGGAATGAATTCTTTTCGGAATATTTTAAATTTATAAGTCCTCGTTATTAAATTTTTATTTAATTTATATATTAGATTTACAATTTTTTTTCCAAAAGATTAGAGATTTGTACATACATTAAGTATTTTGCAAAAAGATATTTTTATATATATAATTAAGGCTAATAGGATAATATTCAAAATAAAATAAATTATTTTCATATTTTTTACTTTTATAGATTTATATATTAGATATATTTTAATTTAATTATATATAGCAAATAAAGATAAATAAATAAAAGTTTTTTTTTGAATAGGTGCGGTGTACTTTAGGAAAAGTGCGTCGGCCTTTCTTGAAATTTTATGTTTTTTTTCGAATAT